>QOCX01000297.1:147664-158203 GCA_005959815.1 Sarcophaga bullata | reverse complement strand
ACCAAGTATTTTAATCTTATTAAATTTATTTCATTTAAACATGGCTTTTCATTTGGGGTTTTGTGATGCTTGCTGCCGCATTGGTGGTATTGGTGTTGTGTTGTGTCGTGTTGACGGATGTTTTGAAGACCATCTATGGTTATTAAAAATCACACAATAACCATAAGATTTGTGTTTTATTTGGGGTTTTTCTCTTGTTCTTTGCCTTTATGTTGTTGTGTAGATAATTTTTAATCTCCACTTTAATGATAACCACTTAGTCCATCAAAAGGCTTCTGCTTTGGCCACTGCCAACAGACCACCACCACTATACCCCAACACACTGCATCACAACACATCGAATCACATTTGTTTTCTACACGATTTTATTAACGCTTGTTGGCTTGTTGGCGCTTTTTAACCACGTTTCTTTTTTTTTATGACTGACTGTTAAGATTCCCAAATTGTTATTAATTATGTTCCTTTACTGTTTATTGTTGTAGTATCCCCCAACCAACCACCATATATAAAGGAGTTTTGTTTGACTGGCTTAAATGTTTAGACAGTTGATGGCACCTTTAATTTCGGTTTTCTTTTTTTTTTTTGTAGCTTAAGCTTAAGCACAGCCATGCCATGCCATGCCATGCCATGTCAAGTCATTATTTCAATCCATAATTTAAATTCAATTTTCGAAAAAAAAAAACCGCAACGAAACAAACATTAAAGAAATCAATTTCATTAACACTCCACTACCTTTATTAGTCATTATAGTGTGTAGTGTGTTCTTATTCTCTCTCCTCAATTTGCCAGAAGGCGTCATTTTAATGACATTAATAAAGATCTATTAACTTGAACTTTTCATACATACATACATACATACATACATACATACATACACCTAAAGAGTTAATTGTTTTGTGAGTTCTTTTCTTGTATCGCATTATTGCGCTTTTAATAAATCTCGCTCTTTTGTCTTCTTTTCTTTTTTTCAAGTTTTTTTTTCTTCTTTTTTATTGTCTTTCAAATGAAATTGAAACGATAAGCGCCATAATCCCTGATGTGTGATCAAAATTTTGTTTATTTTTCTTTTTATTTTCTTTTTTCTGTTGTTGTTTTGAGTTTTTTTTTTTTGTTTTTAATTCGTTTAAGGCGCGTTTGAAATTGCAAATTAAATTTGCTACACTGATTCGCTGGTATGTAGAGTTTTATAGTGAAATTTAAACAAGGCAGTCAGACAGACAGACAGTTGACGAAATAACCCATAGAGAGCTTTTTGTAAAATATAAAAAGCGAGGAGCTTCATTATTGACATCCCTGATGGAATAAAGGGCATTATCTGATATAACATACAAGAAAGTCTGGCTGTCTGAGACTATAAGCCTCTTTCAAATGCTACAAATCAGCGGCCCTTTCATTAAATCAAATCTAATAACGTAACAAGCTCGCCGTAGTGTGAGACCATGGTTCAAACCACTGCTCAGATCTCTAGAACAAAATGAAAAATGAATAGGAATAGTTAAAGGGATTCTCTTCTGCAGTTGAGCACTTGGTTCATACTGCAGCTCAGTAATACTCTAGCCGACCAAAGGGTTATATTAAGTGACAAAATACCACTCTCATGTAGCCGCAGCCTAGTAGGTAGTGTGTTAGCTTATTAGCCGCGAGGCCACGGTTCAAACCCCGAGTTAGACATCAAAACGAAAATATGAAAAAAATATTTCTTAGGCGACTTCCTTTCAAAGGTGTTCTGGCAAAAACTCTGTGAGTAAAATAAAATTGCCAAGAAAATTTTCACAAAAGATCTGTCATTCAGAGTCGACTTTAAACTGTAGATCCCGCCACGCATGTATAATTCTGACTAAGGGTTTGTAATGACCAATTAAGTAAGCAAGTGGTAACATAATAGACTTAATAGGTTGAGTTTAGACGAAGCCTCCCTCGATTATGTGCATTGACGATACTTTAATTAATTGATCATCGTTAGTTAAGACCTGTTACCACCTTTCTGTTAAAACAGGGATTACTTATGTACTTAATTGGCCATTAACAATCCGATTATCGGATTTTCGGTATCGGTGTAGTATACGCTAATATTGGTTTAGTTGCCCTCGACTTTAAAAGCCTTTTACTTCACTTTGTTTAATGTCTTAAATGTTTTGGACTTTTCTCTTCTTCGTTTTTAAATTTTGGAAAATTTTTCCTATTTCTGGTGCCGATATAGGTCTTATGCTGTGCCAGATGTTGGTTTATTAAAGCCAATCAGAGTTTAATCATGATGGATGCCTTAATGTTCAAGAAATAATTTCTAAGTATTCAGAAAGCTCAGAACTCATTTAAATGTTAAATGTGTTGTTGTTGTTATCTAAAGTGTTAATGAAGCAATATTTTCTGGCCTTACTTTTACCCGAGGTTGAATTCTAGTTCTATTTTTGATGAACTGAATTACATCGCATGTGTAACTTGCATTGCGGGAGCAATATTAGTTGCACGAATTTATGTGGCCTTATTAATGTCGTTTGAGAGCTGGGTTGTAATCCTAGCTAAAGGGTTGTAACGACCAATTATGTATGTATGGACGTATGTCTTAATGTTTCTCAAGAGCTTGATGTGCAATTTTGAAACTCGCATGGTCATTACAAGCCTTTAGTCAGCATTACAACCAAATTTCTGACACCACTTATGTTAATTGCGTTAATTTTAAACATGAGCGGCATATGTTTGAGAAACTTTTCGTGAAGGTATCTGACATGGGGTGTGAACCGTGGTCTCACATCTACTACTACACTACGTCGACTTCAAAACATATCATCTGAGGTTAATATTTAACTTTTAACGGCTTCAGACTAAAGTTTAAGGCTAAACTAGGCCAAAATAAATAATTCTGATGACTTTTACTTTGTATTTTAAAAAGTGGCCTTAAGAGTGATGCCTGATTGTTTGCTGTTTTAAAGGGTTAAAGAGTTTCCCATTTTTTGGAAATGTGATCTGCTTGTATTTCAAGTTTATTATAAAAATTTTTTTTATAAGCCATTAGTAACTTATTAGCCACATAAAATTGACCATAAAAGTCGAACATTATTTAAGAACCATGTTTGGCGGCCTGAATTAAATCTCAACACATACACAGACAAAAAAAAGTATCAAATTTGTAATAAAATCAATGAAATGATATGATCGTTGCTCAATAGTGTTAGAATATATTTCATATGACGGTTGCCAAAACACAGACGACAACAATAACGACGATGTCTCTATGCAAATCTAAGCAATTTGTTTAGATATTTCAAGCTTTTAATTTATGAGCCTTCCTTTTTGAAATAAATCGTTATTGATGGTTGATGGACTGGCCTGGCTACATATAAGATGACGATGACGATGACGATGATGATAATGATGATGATGATAAATTGTTTATTTTTTTATTATCATTATTTATAAGCAGAAGGAAACAATGAAGGAATTTCACAAATGGTCAAAGCAAAGACATTTTATTGCTCTGATTCCCAAAGAACGTCAAAGTGTTTATATTCGCTGGTTTATTGTGTTTATTTTTATAATAATATTATGAGCAAAAGGCTTTCAGAATTAAAAATTTTTTATTTTGTTTGATTTTTTTTTTCATGAAATTCAAGCATGTTTAGCTTAACAGAGTTCCCACGTATGATGGCACTACATTGGTACTGCACTACACTGGTTTGTTTGCCAGCTTAAATGCTAATGATTTATTTCAGAGCCCTCTTTTATAATTTGTTTAAAACTGGCGTTGATGGTCTTATCTTTCCTTCTCAAAAATACGTCAAATCGTTTGTAGACAAATTAAAAGTGACATCATCCAACATTTAAGCTTATCAACACACAATAAAACATCTTTTCCCATCATAGTACATCAGTGCTGCATTCTTAACTCATAAGATTTGTTTTTGGTGGCATGAAAAGGTCTGCTGTGTCTTCGTCTTCGTCACTACTTAATGAGAGCATCTTTTCATTTCATTTCATAATTCATAAAATTTGATTTTGATTTTGATTTGAAATTCAAAAAAAAAAGGAAAAATTGATTGAAAGAACCCCAAAAAAAAAAGAATTGAAATGAAAACAGTTTAAATATCGTATTACAACATTAAACTACCATGTTCAGTGTAATGAAATGAAATTTAAAACTTTTATTTCGCCTTCACAAATACTCTCCCAAAAAACTCAAATTTATTTTTGTGGTTTTCTTTTTATGATCTTTGGAATACAAAAATTTATTTCAGTATACTCTTCCATTCCATTCCATTCATTCAATTCATTCATTCATTCATCTTAAAGTATGCAATTTATTACATTCTATATACATGATACATGATTTATTATACAAATAATCATTAACAAATTGTTTGGGTTATAAATATTATTTACCTGGCTATCTGCCAGCCAGCCTGCCTTCCTGCCAGCCTGCATCTTCTTTTAACAAAAAAAAATTGCATTTAAACACCGGTTTACAGCAAAATACCGAATACAGCTTATAAGGCATGTATTTTCGCTCTTTTAACACGATTTTTTTTCAATTTTTTTATGGCCACCATCATAAATCGTTGTCATTATGGTGTTGATCATTATTTTATTGCCACATTTTCCTTGAACGACTGAGTGAGTGTTTAAAGCAGCGTTTATGCAAATATCGTAACATTTTAAGAATTTCTTTCTCAACATAAAAATGAACATCATTTATTATAAAATTGTTTGCATCTTTAGTTAACCAAATAAAATACAATTTGTCATTGTTTTAATGCCTCGTAATTTATTAAAGTGTGGAAACAATCTCGTTTTCTTAAAGGATTTTTTCTTAAGAAATTTCAAAGAATTTCAGAAAGCCATTAAACTTTTAATATTGCAGGGAATTTAATGAATTTAATTTCATGAAATATTTAATATTTAAGCTTTCAAATAAAGTTTATTACAAGTTTCTAGCTTTATTTGAACTTGTTTTCTGCTATTTTTAATAAAATGCTAAAAAGTCTAAAATTTATAAAATTGCCTTAAAAATTAAGGTACTTTTAACAATTAAATTCTGAATGAAATTTATATCAATTTCATTTCATAAAATATTCAATATTTTAGCTTTGAAATAAAGTTTATTTCAAGCTTCTAGCTTAATTACAACGTATTTGCTGCTAATAAAAACACAATGCTAAAACACAATGCTAAAATTACAAAAAAAAAAAGAAAAAATTCTTTAAAAACAATACTTTTTAGAGAGCCATTACCAATCCAATATTTAATGAAATTTAATAAACTTTAATTTTATAAATAATATAATATTTAAGCTTTTAATTCAATTTGTTTTAAGTCTTTAGCTTCATTGAAACGTGTTTTCTACTATTTTAAATAAAATCTAATCTCTTAAATATTAAAATGAAATTTAAAAATCAAGTCAAACAAATTAGTTTTCAATAAGAGTGACTTTTAATTAGTTTAATAGTTTTTAAATAAATTTAAAGATTTAAATGATTTTTGGCAAATTAAAACTGAATTTAATATACGAAATATATTAAGTTTAAGTTTTTACATAAAGTAGTAAAACCGCCAAATGACACCTTCAGGCCATAATGCAAACCAAATAATCACTCTTTTCATGGCCAATAAATTTCTCCTATCACATTTGGATTCTTCGAGCCCTACATACGCCAACTTTATTTTCTGTCTGGATTACGATTACAAGTGTTCGCGCTCATTTTTGTAGTAACAGGGTCGAAAGACGCTTCCAGGCCATACAGTACACCAAATAATCACTCTTTCAATAAGAAATAACTTTTCCACTATCACGTTTGAATTCTCCGAGGGCTAAACACAAAAATTTTTGTTCGTTGACTGCATTTGCGAATAAAAAAATGTGTTGCATCACTGAAGAAAATTTTGCTCGTAAAATCCTACAGGAAAGCCTGTTGCTCTAGCACTCAATCAGCATATATCGCGCATTATGAATGGTCCACTGGCCTTAAATGTTGCGATTTGGACTTTGTAGAGTCATAATAAGCTGTTAGATAGGCTCAATTCCTGAGATTGCCGTGATATCATTAAATTTTTGATTTATCCACCGCACTTTCTCTAATAGAAACAATACTTTCGGCAGAGCCTACATTGTGATGATGTTTAGGCTTGTTACCATTTGTTGTAATCTGGACAAATCCTTGCACAGTGGGTAATTTATGATGACCATTCCCCTATGCTCGAAAAGTGACCACGTTTGAATCACCACTTTTGTAGTGAAGTTTAAATATCGTAAGGTATTCTTCTGTTGTTAAACGGATGTACATTCGTAAATGGGAAACCTTTTACTACAAAAAGAGAGATTTCAGATGACATTACAGTGCTTTAGTCAGGATTACAATTCAGCTTTTCACACCACTCGGGTTGTGTGCTTTAATTTCGTCCACGAGTGAAAGGACTTACAGTTTAAAGTCGACAATCCTTTTGTCAGGATTACAATCCAGTTTTTGACAACACTTGTGTTTGTGTCAATGAGTTACAAGACAAAAGTTTAAAGACGATTCCAAACGACCGATTTCTTGAGAAACATTTCATGGCAACTTTCACTTTTCTTTCAGACTTTTTGCCAGAAATCTGCTAAGATGAAGTCGTCGAGGAAATATTTTTTTATACTCGTTCTGTTCAGGATGCCTGAGCTGGAGTTTGAACTACGTGTGTGTGTCTAAAAAGCCAATACATTAAGTACTAGACATTTAGTTGCCGTAGTCTAGTAGGTAGTGTGTTGGCTTATTAGACTTAAGGCCATGGTTCAAATCCCAGGAGAGATATTCAAAACAAAAATATGAAAATATGTCTTCGGCGACTTCCTGTCTCAGCAGATTTCTGGCAAAAACTCTGCGAATAAATAAAATTGCCATGAAAAGTTTCTCGAAAAATCTGTAATTCGAAGTCGACTTTAAACTGTAGATCCCGCTAATCATGTATAAAATTATCGTACACAACATAAGAGGTGTGATAAGATTGGTTGTAATCCTGACTAAAGGGTTGTAATGCCGAATTATGCATGTTAAGTACTAGACTACAGCGACAGAGGAGAATTCTTTGTGCTAGCAATAATGGTTTTCTTTTTACTACACTTTATATTTATTTTTTTAACGATTTTTTCTAGTTTTTTGTTGTTGTTTGTTTTGATTTTAGTAGTTAATTTTCTTTTTTTTTTTTTTTTTTTCTTAGCTGCAGTTTGCAAAAAGAATTTCAATTTTAATAGTGAAAAAAAAGTCATCAACCAAAAATGCCATACGTTAAGTTATTATTTCATATGCTTGTATGTACATATGCCTGGCTTTATTATTATGGTCATCATCATTAAGTGTTTGGCTTTCAAAACGTTCGAAACAAAGAAAAAAAAACAAAGAAGAGTTGAGACGTTAATTTAAATGTCAGTATTTTAAAAATTAAATGGTAAAACGAATAAATAAAAACAAAAGTTGTTGTTGTAGAATTGTTGTTGTAGAGTTGTTAAATTAATATAATGTTTGTTTTAATAAAACGACAAACATTAAACACAATGCATATCTGTATGTATGTATGTATGAGGAGTTGAATATTTAGCTGCTGCTTCTTCTGAAGAAACACCAAAGAAAGAGAGAAAGAAAGAAAGAAAAGAAAAGAAAAGCCACTTCAATAATAATGTAAACCACTTGAGAAAATTTATACAAAAAATTACACACACATTGAGTCAGTGTGTAAACGGCTTAAACGTTTTTAATTTACAATTATACAAGCATGTATGCATCTGTGCATATGTGTATGTGAACAATTTTGTTTAACAATATACTGGGCACTTGTGTTGAAGCTATTAACACACGCCAAATAATAGTGTTGCATTGCATTGCATGGTGTTGTGTTGTGTTGTGTTGTGTTGTGTTGTATTGTTTGTGTTGTTACAGCATTTAGTCGTAGATGGATATTGCATGCCACACACAGACCAAGCGGCATTTTCTCAAAGCTATGGTGCTGAGTGATCGCTTAAAATCTAACAAATCGTTACACAAATCGTTGGAACACACATTAAATATTTAGAAACCAAAAAAAAAAAACGAAATCGAATTTGGAATGGAGTACAGTGAATAGAATCGTATTAATGGAATGAAATAGAAAATGAAATGAAGAAACTTAAGTGGTTTGGTTAACAAACAAAAACCATACAACCAATACAACATACAACATAACAGTCAGTCAGTCAGTCAGGTGTAGAAGAAGAAAAATTATATCCAACCATTAAATATACGCTTATGTAGCCATGTAACGACAGATACTTTTAGGGGAGTCACAAGTTATTTCGTTAATTTCATTTAAGTACGTGTAATCAAAGACTTCGATGACACATTTACGTGTGCCTTGCCCTGATAACCCGATCTATATCGGAAAGGGTAACAAAAAAAAAAAAATAAAAAAAATCTTGAAAAAAAAATCCAAAAAAGACTAAAGAATTGATTGTGTTATCGTTTCCCTTTTTTTTTTTTTTTGCTTTCGTTTAGGTGATAAGGGGTGTATTAAATTGTTAATTTCCGTAATTGTAAGTTTTCGCTTCCGTTCAACTCCCTTCTATAAAGTTTTTTTTTGAAGGATTTTTAAAAACAAAACGAACCAAAACCAAAAGAAAGAAGAAAAAATTGACAAAAAGGATATCAAGTATCTGATTACTTAGCACAGATTATTTAAGTCCTTGTGTTTATCGTCTTCCAACAAGAAAAAAAAAACATCAGAAACTTGATTTGAAAATCAACCCCTTCCAAGCAAACTTATTACAAACCGTTTAAGCAGTGATTTACTTAAGCTTTGTGGTGGCAAATGCTAGAATTACTCACTCACTCTCTTGAGGCTTTTTTAAATTGAATTGTAATTTTATACTCAAACTTTAACCATAATTTTTTTTTTTTTTTGCCATAAATTGTGTCAAAGAACTTGATAAAAAACACAGAAAAAAAAAAAATAAAAATAAAGTGAGTCATTTAAAGTTTAAAAAATTTCATTTAAATTACTTCCTAAGAATCAGAAAAAACACTGTCTTTTAGGTCAAGTGTAAATAAACACATTGGAATAGAAAACAAAAATACAATTTTTTTAAATTGATTTTTAAATAAACAATCATTTCGAAAAGGCAAATATCTTCTGTTCTGGATTGATTATCCATTTAATAATAAAAATTTTTTGTTTATTTGTTTGTTTTATTTTTCATTAGAATTTTCTTTTTTGTTATTATTTGTTTACTTTTCAAGTTTTATGGTTAAATAGCAAAAGTTATAAACAAAAAATGCAAAATATCCACGACATCTACCACACTTAAGCCAGTAAAACCATCATATGGAGGTGAACGGTGAAAAGCATTACCCATAGTGTCACCAAAAGCGGGATATCAAACACATTAATTCATAAGAAACCTGTATCGTCAACATGTTTCCTTTAATTTCATTTCAACCATTTATGAAAAAATATCAAAAAGCTTGGTAATGACATGGAAAGTGTTCGATATTCTCTCTACATACCCTGCATTACCTCCTTGTCGTCGCAACTTATACTGTTCCAGTGTAAATGTAAAGTTCAGTACCTCATACATACATAATTGGCCATTACAGCCCTTCAGTCAGGATTACGGCCTAGCTTCTCATCACCACTTATGTTGTGTGTGTTAATTTTATACATGAGTGGCGGGACCTACAGTTTAAAGTCGACTCCGAACGACAGATTTTTGAGAAACTTTTCATGACAATTTTATTCTTACGCTCAGACTTTTTGCCAGAAATCTGGTGAGAGAAAGCCACCGAAGAAATATTTTTTTCATATTTCGTTTTTTAGATGTCTGACCGGGGATTCGAACCCTGGCCTTTCGTCTAATAAGCCAACACACTACCTACTAGACCACGGCGGTTTAATAGCTCATAGGTTAAGTTACCTCATAGGTTAAGTTAAATTGGCAGCCATCTCAAGATCATGGCTTGTTTGGGTTCTATAACTCCTGACAGGCATTTCTTAATCTTATCGTTTTATGATAGCTTCATAAAGATGTGGATTATATTCAAATCACCTTGACACGTTCTTCTATAAAGTTCGGAATACCCGAAAATACCTCGTCTTAGGTTCCCTAATACCAGGCAAAGGTAGAGAAGATATTCCTCTCCATCAAACACTCATAATTCCTAGCTTGCTTTTATCAACCATCCTGATAGTTTTATGAAGATGTGGATTCTATTCAAATCATCTTGGGCAAGCTTTCCTAAAAGGTTCTGGTTAACCGAGAATACCTAGTCTTACATACATACATAATTGGCCATTACAACCCTTCAGTCAGGGCCTAGCTTCTCACACCACTTATGTTGTGTGTGTTAATTTTATACATGAGTGGCGTGACGTACAATTTAAAGTCGACTCCGTACGATAGATTTTTTTTTAAAAACTTTTCATGGCAATTTTATTCTTACTCTCAGAGCTTTTGCCAGAAATCTGCTGAGAGGAAGTCGCTGAAGAAATATTTTTTTTCATATTTCGTTTTTGATGTCTGACCGGGGATTCGAACTCTGGTCTTTCATC
>QOCX01000297.1:96612-137634 GCA_005959815.1 Sarcophaga bullata | reverse complement strand
AAAAACCCTCCAGTTAGACATTTAGGCCAGTTGTTGTTATTACAGACAATTACAACAGACAGATTGTAGTTTCTTTTAGAGCAGCAACAAGTTTGTCTGTCTGTCCAAATTGTCAGTCAGTCTGCTTTAAACAAGTTCGCTTGCTGGCCTGGCCTGGCCTGGCCGTCTGTTTGTTTCATCCATCCTGCTGTCTTTGCCATCATTTGTCTTATGCCAGCCAGTACCGACCATTGCGTTCACGTTGAATTTATATTTCAACCACAATAAAAAAAAAAGAATTTCTGTTTTTAGCCAATATGCATGCATCTCTTTAGGATTTACGTTCGTTGTTGCTGCTGTTGCTGCTCCTGCTGCTGCTGCTATTGTCGTTGCAGTTTCAGTTGTGTGTGTCTGTTTAAATGCAATATTTTGTGGGTATGTATGCTGTTTTGACATGTTTAGGTTTGCGCCTGTCAAATTAAACGAATTGATGATACGACACCCAATGAGTTTCTCATGGCTCTCAAAACGACAGCAAAAAAAAAATGAAGAAAAGAAGAAAAAACCAGATTCATAACGTACTTATGGTTTGAAAAAAGAGAGAGAAAAAAAAACACAACGAAGAAACATTTTTCAAGACTGGTTGTATTACACACATTAATAGTAATATGACAAGATAAAAAGGAAATGAGGCAAATGAAATCGATTTTTTAAAAAGTTCGCATTTTGATTAGTCAAGTCATGACTATAGTTAATCAACTTTTGATTCGAAAAATATTCAAATTAACTAAGGCAATGGGAATAGCAATTCATTAGCAATTCAATATTCGACTATATCCGTATGTCGTGGAGCGCAAATGAGAGTTGCCTTTGAATGATTCGAAATTTTTCTAAGAAATCCTCGGAATAAATGCATAATGATGGACGTTGAAGAGAGAGTTGTTAGAAACTTAATCGCAGCCTGGCTGTCCTAGTAAATCAAGAGATTTTTAGAGAAACTACCGTCGCACTACAAGCTTTGTGCCACTTTCAAAATGGGCCATGAGCTTCGCCTGAAAAGCAGCGCCATTTAATGTCAAAAACCTTAAATCTACCGCAAACCACTCTAACCAAAAGACCTATTATCTCTGGAAGAGATTTTTAGATTAGATTTTTGAAAAATTTTTCATGGTAATTTTATTTATTCTCTTACTGCCGAGTCGAACTCCCCAATTTCATTTTTCGAGATGTCTGAGCCAGAGATAGAACAACTAGAAGCCATTTAACCATTCCATACAAGATAACAAACATCACAGAAAGATCAGGCAGCACCTTCAACACTCCTTACAACTGCCATATTATTTCTAAACAATGGTAGTTGGTAACCCTATCATTCTAGAACTTGTTACATAGGACCTTAGCTGAAGAAAACTTGATTTACGAAACTGAAACAAAGGAACTGAATACGTAGTAGGTAGTGAAGATGTTATGTGAGCCCTACAGGAAGGAAAAGGAATGCAAAATTGTTTATATTAGGAATGAACTGAAGGGTCTAAGTTATGCAAAGGTATATGCTAATTTTTTCTACACATTAAATTTAGAAAATAATCATTTTTCAAAGTTTTCAAAGCCTAAAGAATTTTTGTAAAATAATCTGTTTAATAAGCAATACAAGAAAAAAGTACCATAGCCCTTAGCTTTTAGCCCAAAACCATAAGAAAATAAGCCACTTTTGAAGCTGAAATTATTGAAAATGATTATTTATTGTGGTAGCAAATGGTAGTTAATGGTTTAATACTATTAAACAGAAAATGATGAGAGAAGGAGTTCAAAAAACAACATTTTCATGTACTACAAGGTTCAGTATAAGAAAAGGAAAACGAAATCACGTTTAAAGAAGAAGAAAAAAGAGTTTTATTTTAAGCCAAAAACAGCTTTAAACCGTAGCAAATATGGCAAAAAAAAAACAACAAATATTTTAAGTTTTTTTGTTTTTTAATTTCCAAAAACCTAAAAAACCGGAACCTTTAAACAAAAACAAAAAAAAAAATAACTTTTAATAGTCTCTACTATACCTCATAAAAATACCACCTTAGCCACCATGTTTAAATATTTTTTTTTTATTTTGTTTTTGATTTTTTTTTTTTTGAACGAAAAGAGTTCATCATCCAAACCAAAAGAATCCAGCTTGAAAAATATTTCTGTTGCCTTTTTTTTCAGTTTTTTTTCTGTTTTGTTTTTGGTAACCCAACATGTTTCATTAAAAAAAAATGGTTTTTGTATAGGCATTTTGTTGTATTGTAGATATATAGTATAGTAAATTATATATAAAAAGTCTTTATATACATTAAACAAGACAAGAAAAAAAGAATACCTGTTTCTAGAAGATGACTACCACTACTACCACTACTACCACTACTACTACTACTACTACTACTACTGCTGCTTCTGATAAACGATGCTGGCTGGCTGGATGGCTGGCTGGCTGGCTGGTTGGTGCACAGCATCTTCTTTAAAGGGAACGAAGCCCTATTGTGCTTTCAATAGAGTTTTCAATGCGATTCAATTTCAAATTAAAACTATTGTAGGCTACAGATTTATTCTCCCCCATTGTTTAAATATTTTGTTATCAAAAACTTATCATTAGATTTCATAAAATTAATCTATTGATTATTAATTGCAATAATTTCCTTTAAATTTAATTTAAAATCTTTAAAAATTGTTTTTAAATTTATTTCCCCTTCTGAATGATTAATTAAAATCATTGTATTGGCTTACCTTCTCTTAAATGCGGCACTGTATTGCTGTATTGTTGTGTTGTTTCTTTAACTTACGCTTTAAAACAGGAAGAATATAAAGAAAACAACAACAAACACACTAAAACCAAAAAACTACTACTACAACTACTGCTGCTTCTGCTGATTTACTCGCGTGGCTCCACCAACTAAAACACATTAAAAATTAATTTCAAAACAAGTATAAATAACAACAACAAGCACAACAACAACAGGAATAACAATAAACCCAACAAGAAAAGCCTGTTTTAAACAACACAATACAACAAAACAACAAAGTTTTGTTTTTGTAAAACCCAAAGAAAAGCAAAAAAAAAAAAAAATAAAAGAAGCCACCACCACCATTTGTAAAAAAGAGCAGACAATAAAACAAAAACAAAAGCAATCATAACAGATTCTTTAAGACTTTTGTTGCATGAAGCAAGAAAGAAAGTTAGAGAGCCTAGAATAAAAGTGAGGGGAGAGGAAAAAAGGACATTTTTGTTTCGTTTTTTCTATCTCTCCGAAATTAAAATGATTTGTAAACATTAACGATAAATAACGAACTCGAAAGAGAGTGAGAGAGAGTAGAAGAATTCGGGTAATGTAAACTTACGGTGTTAACAACTGTAGCACTGAAACAAAAAGCTCGGAAATTAATTAAAACGCGTATCTTCAATACAATATAGGAGAAGAACGAGAATTTTATTTAAAAAGTCGTGTTTGTTGCTGTTTAAAAATTGGTTGTTTTAAAATGGTAGAGTTTTTAAGCAAAATACTAAAAATAATAAAAGTTTTTTGAACAACCGAAGTACTTAAGATCGTAATCATTTAACAAATTCTTATGTAAAAGCCTCTCGTCTAGTCTTGAGCTCCTTAAATAACGTAGGAGCTTTATCGCCTCAGGATGGGTGTCCAACTCTAACCACGTCTGTAGAGTTGATTGTGATTCAAAAATCAGAAACATTAGCCACATGTAAAGTCCGGTTAGCCAAACGTCCACGGAACGTTTGTTCGTTTTTAAAATACCAAAAGCAAGAAGAACATTGCCGGACCGTAATTTAATTTCGGTAAGAATTTACATTGCTCTTCAATGCTAAGAACGAATGTAACTTCCTTTACGTTGAATGGACGTTTGGCTAACCGGGGCTTTAGTTTTCTATAATTTGATTTGATCCTACTTCTTGATGCATTACTTGCTTAATTAGTCATTTCAATCCTTCAGTCAGGATAACCACCTTATCCATCATGTCACCTGTATAGTGTGTGTTGATTTATCCATGAGTAGCGGACCTACAGTTAAACGTCAACTCCAAGCAACCATCCCTTTCATGGCAATTATGTTTTACTCTCAGAGTTCGTTTTGTCCGAGATATCTGAACTGGAGTTTGAATTGCGGGCTCGCGGCTAATAAGCCAACACACTAAATAAAGCAATTTTTTTATAATTGTTTAGGACGCGAACATTTACTCGTTTGAGAGGCATAAGCTAAACTATGAATTTTAAGATTTCTGAATGTGAATGGAAATCATCTTAGTAAAGTCACTGTTGTATTCGTGAATTATTTCCAAGGTTTTAGCATGTACCGCTACGGTGATGGCAAAACCCCTTCAATGTCCAATCAATTGCTGACCAGCAAAGGCCTTCAAAAGCAATGGTTGGTTACTAGCAATTTATCACAGCATATACTACATAACAAAATTTTAACTATTTTGGATCACTTGATTTCATTTTTTTACATAAAATTTGGGACACATTGTTTGGTTCTTGTGTACAGTCTTTGTAAGGGTACTAAACCAGCAATGAGCATTGCCTTGTAGTTAAAATACGAATTTTTAGTTCTGGATTAATGTTCAAACATAGGAATAAGTCAACTTTTTAAGAGTATGCTGCGAAAGTCGTCGTAGTTTAGAAGGTAATGTGTTGGCTTATTAGACGAGTGGTTGAAACGATGGCTAAGGCATCTCAAACAATATGAAATATGAAAGGCGACTTCCTCTCCTTAGTATTCAGGCAAAAACCCCGGAAAATAAATAAAATTGCAATGAAAACATTGACAAAAATCTGTAGTTTGGACCCGATTTTAAATCGTAGGTCTCACCACTCATAGGCAATGGGAGAAGTTAGGTTGTAAGCCTGACTAAAGGGTTGCAATGTCGGGTTATATAAAAAGGTGAGTGTCAATAGTGCTTTTATCTGTTTGGGAGACATAAGTTGTTGTTGCAATGTCGGGTTGTATAAGTAAGAGAGTGCCAATAGAGCTTTTATCTGGCAGAAGTCAAACTATGTATTTTGATTTTTATTGGTGTTAGGGTCACTTAATACGAATGAAAGTCTTCGAAAAAAGGCACTGGTGTGTTCGTGAATTATTTCCTGCTGCTATGTACTGTGTTGTTGCTAAACTCAACTTTTAAATTTTATTTGGAAACTTTTCTCTAAGCATTCAAAAAGTCCATTACAAGAGAGTACGCTAGAATACTTAGTAATGAAAACACTGCGTTAAATTTATATTTCCCAGCAATTAAAAACTTTCATTTCTGTTTCATTCATTAGCAATGCAATTCAAGCTTAGTTGCTGAACCTAAACGAGGCGTCTTAGATATTAGGCGTGTCTTATTTTTTTTGGTTTGTTTTTTATTGAAATGCATTTCCTGTAAACTACATGACTTTACCTTCACCCTTTTCATCAAACAACCATTTAATGAACGTTTTCTAAACGAAATTTGTCATTCCATCACCTCGTTACTAGCACTTTCCCCATACAACGGGGTAGTAAAATGCTAATGATAGAACATTAAACGCCTAAACTTAATGGCCATTGAAGGGGCATAACGCAACAAAAAAATACAAAAAAAAAACATTCTTTAAGAATCTGTTACAAAATGATGATAAAAAAAAAATGACAAGAAAGAGATTTCAAACTGTGCGTTTTATTATAATGAAAGTCATAAAGCCAAGCGAGCGAACCACAAAAGAAGAATCTGATAGAAGGCTTGCTTAACAATAATAAAAAAAGAAAATCCGTTTAAATTATATGGCCAACAACAGACTGACTACCTTAACGTGATTTTTTTTCATCTTTTTTTTTTCATTTTCATTGTCTAATGACATGATAATGCTTTTTATGTACCGCTATTGATGGAGATTTTATTTCAAAAGTCTTGTGGTGTGTTGTTTAAAAGAAAACACAAGAAAACATAGAAGAATAAATTGATTTTGTTGTTGTTGTTGTTGTTGTTATAATAAACCATAAACACATTCTGATCTTATTGAAATGGTTAATAAACCATAATGATTAAAAGAAAAGGAAACGAACAGAACAGAAACAAAATGATTTGCAAGCTTATAAGCTTTAGAACAGGCTGTTAATTGAAATTACGGGCAAACAATAAAGCGCTACATAAGCAGAGAGAACACTCACTCAAACATTACAGGATTAAAAGTGAAAGAGAATATTTCCCCGCCATGTAACAACAATGTTTGCAAAACCATGGGATTTTTTTCTTTTCTGCTGCTAATTTTCGTTTGTAATTAAAGTTCTGCCGTTCATAAAGGCTTTAGTGTTTGAAGGAATTTTGCTTTACATTTAAAACTATTAACAAGCCAAAGTGTGTGTGAGTGTGTGTGATCATGTTTGGTAAGACTTGAAGGGTCATAAATTAATAAACCATTAAAGTGGTTAAAAAATTATCGTTAATTTTATCTCGACGCTTTGACGCTGACGACTAAACTGATAAATTATTACAAAACAGAAGACAACCGAAAAACAACAACAACAACAACAGCAACATCAACATCAACACAATACAACACAACATACAACAAAAGGCCAGAAAAATGCTGCCAGCAACCGAATCTTAGCGAGATCACGGGCACATGTATTTAACCATTTGACCATTTAGTTTAAGCCACACACACACACTCACACACACAGCCTTACTTATGCATGTAGCTTATGTGCGTGTGCTTGTTTGTATCATTGTTTTTTTATGTAGGAAAGTGTGACTGGGGGATCAAAACACAAGTGAGTGAGTAAATGACATGCTGATAAAAGGTTTGAATGACCAGAACAGAACAGAACAGAACAGAAGAAACATAAACACACAAGAACTCATTGAACATGGCATTAATGTGTGGTGGCTTGACAAGTTTTCAATTCTTTTTTTTTTTTTTCTGAAAACCGTGAAAAAAATTTTTGAATTTTTATATGCCGTGTTGGTAATTTGTTTTGAAGGCATTCATTTAAGAAAAAAAATGAAGGGTTATTCCTTCTCTCTAAGACTCTAAGAGATTTTGTCATTAATTGCTTGTCACTTAGCCCTTGTAAGAGCATTATCTCCTTTTATGCCTTTAATCAAGTAGGAAAATTACAAGATTGTCTGTCTGTCTGTCCGTTCGCTGAGAAAAATTAAAATTCTTTTTTCTTTCGTTATGTTTTTTTTTATTCTCTGGAAATTTTTGTCTCATTTCACAGCACAGCACAGCACAGCACAGAATATTTATTGTTTTTCCTTTGGTTTACCTTTAAAGATTTATTAAAGTACGCTCTTTAATTTATAGCGGACGTTTACTTTTCCAAGATTTATTTCGTTTTTAATAAAAGAAACCGTTAACTTATGCTAAAATATCCTCTCCACGAAAATGCAGTTGTAAATTATAGCAACAGGGTTGTCAGCTTAAAGTTTTTAATTATTTTGCAATGTTAGGACTTCCTAGTCATTTACTTTTGGACTCTGGGAAATAGGAAAATACTTTGAATAACTTGGGTAAGAGAGAGAGAGAGAGAGAGAGGTAGAATAACTTCATTAATCTTAAAGGTCTCTACACTGTCTTTTTGAAACTGCATGCCGTTCAACAGCGGACCAAAAGACGTCAATTGTTATATGCTCATACATACATACATACATAATTGGCCATTACAACCTTTCAGTTAGGATTACGGCCTAGCTTCTCACACCACTTAAGTTGTGTGTGTTAATTTAATACATGAGTAGCGGGACCTACAGTTTAAAGTCGACACCGAACGACAGATTTTTTTTTGAGAAACTTTTCATGGCCGAAGTCGCCGAAGAAATATTTTTTTCCTTATTTTTGTTTTTGATATCTGACCGAGGATTCGAACCCTGGCCTTTCATCTAATAAGCCCAACACACTACTCAAGTAGACTACGCGGACTATGCTCACATCACTCTGAATTGTTGGGAACCGTTTTACCGGGATCAGTTTTAAAAAGAAGTAATGCACTATGACACATTGGAGATCATCGTAGTCTAGTAGGTAGTGTGTTGGTTTATTAGACGATAGGTTGCATCTCAAATCCTAGACAGAAATGTAAAATTTCTTCGGCGATTTCCTTTCAACAGGAGTTGCACTGAAAAGCTTCTCAAAAATCTATCGTTCGGATTCGACTTTAAGCTTTTTGTCACACCACTATGGATAAAATGAACACAAGCAACGTAAATGGTGATAAGCCGGGTTGTAAAGCCTGACTGAAGAGTTGTAATGATCTATTACGTATTAATGTATGTAATGAGGCCAATATCGTGTTCACGGACTTGTCGATATAGTAATACCATTCAGTTTAAAAAAGTTCACTTGCAAACTAAAAAGAGAGATAATTGCTCTTTCAGGGCCACTTTTAAAAAACTACAGTTAAGCAGTCACCTCTTCGGAATACAATTAATTTTCCACAATCAATAATCATCGAGAGCGAACTGAATTTCATTGGTTAAAAAATTTTGTTTAAAAAATCAGTGCTGTAAGCATGCTCTAACACCCGATCTGTTTACCTACGTCTTTGTGGGTGTAAGCAGCTGTTTTCATTGTGAGTCAGTCTTTATATGAATGCAGGCTTAAATTCAAATGAAAAATACATCATAATAAGCTGTAGAATATGCTCAAGTTGCCACATTACAGTAGACTACGGCGCTATGCTCACATCACTCTGAATTGTTGGGAACCGTTTTACCGGGATCAGTTTTAAAAAGAAGTAATGCACTATGACACATTGGAGATCATCGTAGTCTAGTAGGTAGTGTGTTGGTTTATTAGACGTCAGGTTGCATCTCAAATCCTAGACAGAAATTGAAATTTCTTCGGCGATTTCCTTTCACCAGGAGTTGCACTGAAAGCTTCTCAAAAATCTATCGTTCGGATTCGACTTTAAGCTTTTTGTCACACCACTCATGGATAAAATGAACACAAGCAACGTAAATGGTGTATCCGTGTTGTAAAGCCTGACTGAAGAGTTGTAATGATCTATTACGTATTAATGTATGTAATGAGGCCAATATCGTGTCACGGACTTGTCGATATAGTAATACCATTAGTTTAAAAAAGTTCACTTGCAAACTAAAAAGAGAGATATTGCCTCTTTCAGGGCCACTTTAAAAAACTACAGTTAAGCAGTCACTCTTCGGAATACAATTAATTTTCCACAATCAATAATCATCGAGAGCGAACTGAATTTCATTGGTTAAAAATTTTGTTTAAAAAATCAGTGCTGTAAGCATGCTCTAACACCCGATCTGTTTACCTACGTCTTTGTGGGTGCTAAGCAGCCTGTTTTCATTGTGAGTCAGTCTTTATATGAATGCAGGCTTAAATTCAAATGAAAAATACATCATAATAAGCTGTAGATAATGCTCAATTGCTGAAAACCTTTGGAATAGACAAAATCAAGTTATCCGCCACAATCTCTCTAAAGAACTCATATTATCGGCATTGCAACGATACACAGATCTTATTGCATCTATTGACCTTCGGCCCTCTTTTAAATGTTTTTATAATCTTGCCAATTCCTTGCACATAGTCAACATATGATGACATAATTATCCTGTAATGCTTTAAAAGTAACCACATTTGAATCATCGCTTTACCTGACAGTTTTTATACGTTCTTTGTTTTTTAAAGGATCTCCAAATTTGTTAATGACAAAGCTTTTACCAAATAATTAGCACTTCAAGTGAAAGATATTTTAATAGTTGACACCTGCCATATCGGATTTTAAAACCACTAAATGGATAATGCTTTACAGTACTTTGTTTTGCATTGTTTATATGCTAAATTGTTTTATGAAACGGATGAGTGTTTCTATGAAAGATTTATAAGGAAAGTGTTTAAAGTTCTTAATTAACCGGCTATCGATTGTCAGAAAATCGACTAAAAGTCATTGATTTTAATTTGTCGTCTATAATTTTTAAAATTCCATTTTTCATGTATTTTTTTTGCATTCTTTTTAATCGGTTTTTCTATTTTATGCTTATATTTGAAAGATTTTTTTTATTTTTGTAAAACCATTTAAAAGAAAATTTACATGTTTTTACATCAAAATTGAAAGATTTTTGATTTTAGCGCTTTTATATTATGGTTACTATTGCCACACTAGCATGAGATTATCTTTATAGCGTATAAAAATATGAAAAACAATTTCAATTTTATTTTATTACAAAAAAAAAACAATACTTAATAACAATTGTGTTTTTTTTTTTGTTTTTAAATTATTTTTAAGAGTTATTGCTACAATTTTTGCTCCAATTTTAAACGCTTTTTATGTAAAAAACAAAAACAAAACAAAAACAAAATCAAATCTGATATCAGCGATTTTTAACGGTTTTCTAAAGCACAACAGAATACAATACAACAACACAAACAATATGAAATCAAAACATGTTTTAATTTATAACACAAGACCACATACTGTTCCACATATCAAAACAAACTCTCAACGCACACTACTTACACATACACACACACACATGTACACACATAAAATTATTTCATGTTCTCTATTTGCCATCAATCATATAAAATAACAATAAAACAACAACAAAAACAACAACAATTATAATGAGAAGGAAAAAGAAATGAAATAAAACTGGCTTAAGGGCCTTAACAAGAAAACAACAAAAAAACAAAAAAAAAACATTGAGCACAGCACACAGTGCACAGAACAGAATGGCATTAGCAAGAGGTAGAAAGAGAAAGGGAGAGATGTTTAAAAACGATAAAATAATAACGATAATAAGGCAAAGTCGGCTTTTTCTTACAAGCAAACATACACACACACACACACACACAGGATCAAAAGACGGTATCATAAGCCAAGTTATAAATAAATAGACAAATAATGCATGTTTACAGGATATTCAATTAAATAATTGTGGCCTATAACACAGCAGGATCGTAGATAAAATCAAACGAAATGAACAAAAAAAAAAAAAAATTCAGGACCACACATAGGCCATAATAAACCGAAATAAATAAAGGAGCACCAAGAAAACAATAAAAAAAAACAACAAAACGAAATGTCATGAATGCAACCAAAGTGGTTTGTAAGTTGTTATTGTTATTTTTGTTTCTCTCTTTTTTTTTTGTTTTTCTTTTCGTTTTTTTTTCGAGGTTATAATGCTATTACTGTTACTGTTGTTACTGTTGTTGTTGTTGTTGTTTAAGGATCAATAATTTACAAATTGTCATTGTCATTCGGTCGGTCGGTGGTTTCTGATGTCACATTAAAGTCAAAATATTTGTTCATACATTCTCTTTGTGTAACAGCATGTGTGCGTGTGTGCGTCTGTATGTGTAAAATTTTTGCGGCTTTTGTTTTATGATGCTCTCAAGTATGAGAGCATTTGCTGCATAGAAAGTGTTGTTTTGTTGCTGGCATATTATAAACAAAGATGCCGCTATTTTCTTCTTATTTGTATGTGTGTGTGTATGTGTGTATTTAACCCACTGAACTAAGCAATAAAAAATAAAAGTACAAAGAGAAGAAGACCTTGTAATATGATGCCTGTTTTAAATATTCGAAAAGGAAAAAAAATCTCCGTTTTAATTCTGCTTTCTCAGTGTGTGGAGACTAAACTATCAAACTCCACTCACTCGCTCACTTAAGGAATGTGTGAAATATGAACACTTTCTGTTCTCTGTTCTCTGTTCTCTGCTGTTGCTGTTTTGCTTTTTCTTTTTCCCATGGCAGCATGCATACCTTTTGTTGGGGGGTTATTATTTTATTTTTTGTTGTTATCTTTGTTGGTTTTATTTTATTTCTTTAATGACAGACATTACAAGGAAATGTAAATAAACACTCATTATGAGCGGGCCTGTGATTTACTGTGTTATTAAAAAAAGTGTTGCTCTTATTTCAATTCGTTTCAAAAGCATACAAAACGAAAAACGATTGATTGGAGGTTTATTAAAAGCAAATTATTTATTAAAAACAAATTAAAAAGACTATCAATGCATAAATAAATATGCCTAAAAAGTAAAAAGTTTTATTAAATTTATCATAAAATTTGGAGTATTATTATGCACTCCTCTCTCTCTCTCTCTCTCTACTCCTTTTTAAGTAAAAACCTTAATCTTTAGAACTAGTGTTGCTGTCTTGGCTTTTTTATTACTCATGCGTACATTGTGTAATAGTACAGGGCGCCCCAACAATTTCTAATCAGTGATATTTGACGAATGTTCTCACACTTATGCTTATAAAAATATCGTTTCTTTTTACTGAAATTTTTTTGTTGGAATTTTAAAATACACAACTGTGCTCTATGTTGACTATTTTGTGTCGAAAATCTTTCATAACCGATATCGATAATTGCACAGAGAATAGTTTATCATTGTTTTCGGAGATGTAAGCCCATTTTGAAATTGAATTAATTTTTTAGTAAACTGTTCACTTTCCACTTTGCCCTTGCAATGAATTGTTAAATATCTTTCATCTGAAGTGTCATTTACATGATAAAAAGCTTATCATTTATAAATTTGAATCAATTAACAACCAAAAAACGCAAATAAACTGTCTGTACAAGTAATGATTCAAATGTATCCACTCTTCTAGCATTGCAGGATAATTATGGTCTTCATAATCAACATATTGGTCAGGGAATTGGCAAGATTATAAAGAAATTTAAAGAGTTTGGAAGCGATACAGATGTCATCAGGATTGTGTATCATCACAGTGCATGCATGCGACCGAAAATATCTTTTCTGTTAGAAAAAATGTAGCAAATAGTCAGAATATTGTAACTCCATGGCGTTTTCAGCATTTAGGCATATCATGCGACTCATTGTGGCATATTTTTCATTTGAATTTGTGCCTGCATTCATCTAAAGACTCACACAGCAATGAAAATTGGCTGACCATTCACAAAGCCGTAGGTAAACAGATTGGGTGCTAGAGCAATAGGCTTTCAAGGTTAATTTTTCGAACAACGTAAAACGTTCGTTTTTGGTGCACCATTTTGATCCAGAGGTGCCTTTGGGGTATATTTTTTTGGAAGAACAGTTATCGTTAATTCAGAGCTTTATGGCCGTATAATAATCGTAAATTGTTCAACCTGCTATTGAAAGTTATCAACTGGATAGTTCCACGGATAGTTCAAAAAGTCCATGCCATGGACAATTACTGCAAGAGAAGTTTCCATTGGCAGTCAAATGGTTAATAGACCATCAGACATCTTTGAGGCAGTGCATTGAAGATAGTTATCGTAGAGATACTGCTCAAAATAGTGTTCGATAACTATTTCAAAATCGTTTAATCAGCTGCTATCAATCCAGAGTCAGTCTTATGAGCTGTTGTTCTCTTATTAAAGTGTGATTGAACTATTGTTGATATTTTGTAAAAATCTTTTTCTCTCTTTATATATATTTTAAGACCTTGTGAAACTTATTTCGATGTTTTCCATTTGTCCAGAAATTGGTTTCTTTTTGTAGTTTTAAGAAAATCTGTTACGTATGTATTCCAAAATGTTGTGTAAAAATTCTGTAAAACAAAATTTTTGTAATAATGTTTGTAATTTGAAACCTTTAATGATGGTTTAAGCCCACCCTGACTGTGGGAAATTTATAATTTCCTTCGTAACGATAGAATTTGATTTTAATTGAAGCAAAAAGCAAAAAGCAATTGATACCTTGTTTTCGTTTACGTATCACAAATAAATATTCACCGCCTATTTGTACTTAAGCAAATGAAAAATTGTATTTTTTTTTCCTATCCCTATCTCTATTCCTATCACCTCTATCTTTGCTATTTTCTTCTGCAGGATTTTGCAACAGCAGCAGGTAGATGGTTAAGTTGATTTTTAATTATCCTTTACATTTAATCCTGTTTGAAGTGTTGCAGAATAGAAGATGCCTTTCTTGTGTTTTTACTTTAAAGGTATAGAAATGATCTTTTTTAATGCCTGCCTGCCTGTCTGTTTGGCTCGAGTCTATAAAAATCTGTCAGAATTGAATTGAATTTTGTGTTTCATGTTATTTAATATTCTGCAAAAACAAAAAAAAAATGAACGAAATGAGATTAAAAAATTTTATAATCTCTTGAGAAAACAAAATCAATTTTGCTTGGCAATAATCCGAAAAAAAATCGTATTGTTTTTTGTTTTGTTGTGTTACTGATACTTATGGTTTGGCAGATGCCTGTTTGAGCCAAAAAACAAAAACACCCTAAGATCATTAGGAACACCTTTGTTTGATGGTATTATTAACGCCAAATTAGATTAGCTGGGGCAGGCAATTGGTATTTAAACTACGCAGGTATAAAATTTAAACAAAAACAACAAAAAGAAAATTTATTTTACAAAAGTTTTTATCATTTTGCATAAGGGATTTCAAAAAAAAAGGCTTAAAATTTAAACAAAAGAAAAACGGCTTACCAAGTGACTTGACTTGGCTTGCCTTTGCTTGGCTTGACTTTCTTCCTTTTCTTTTTGGCTTGGCAATGATTAACAATTTTTTGTTTTTTCTTTCTTTACAGATTCATCTCACATCCCTCATGATAATGGCTGCTTTACCAAAGACAGTATGGTTCTATTAAATACGGGCGATTACAAGGCCATGAGTGATTTGGTTATAGGCGATCAAGTCCTAAGCATGAATGCTCAAGGTGAGGCGATTTTCAGTGAAATTATTTTATTTATGGATCGCAATTTGGACTTGGCCCAAGAATTTGTGCAATTAACTACTGAATCCGGTGCTAAACTCATTGTAACCCCCGCCCATTTGGTAATGGTTTGGCGTAAAGAGAAACAACTGAACGATTATGTGTTTGCTGATCGTATAGAAGAAGGTGATCAAGTTTTTGTTTACGATCAAACGGGCCATTTAAGGCCCCAAAAGGTAGTGGATTTAAAAGCGGTCTTACGGAAAGGTGTAGTGGCTCCTCTTACCAGGGAAGGCACCATTGTGGTGAATTCAGTGGCTGCTTCCTGTTATGCTGTAGTGGAGAGCCAAACATTGGCTCACTGGAGTCTTATGCCTATGCGGGTGTGGTCGGCTATAAAGGAAAGATTTTCAAAGACAACAGCTTCAACGTCCGATTTACAAAATGGTGTACATTGGTATGCCCAGACTCTGTATAAAGTTAAAAACTATTTGGTGCCTAAAAGCTGGCGGCACTAGTAGCATCTAAAAGAGTGTAAAACACTGGCAAAACCATGACTTTTGTAAAGAATTCATAACCAATAATTAGTTAATTAAGTAGGCAATCTTATAAAATTTTTAATTAATTTAATTATAAACGAATAAAATAAAATAAAATTTAAATTTAATTTAAATTATTGTTATGTTATTGTGTTAAAAAATAAATCAAAATTATTATTAATTATTATTAATTATATTATTAGTATATATAACTAATTATTTATAATTTATAAATTATCCAAATAATTAATAATTTTCTCTTTTAGTTTTTTAATTCAATGTAAATATTATTTTTTTTTAACACTTTTAAACGAACTGAATATTTAATTAAAGTAATATTGAATAAATTATTAATTAATTAATTGATATATTTTTGAATGTAAATAGAATTTAATTAGTCTTTCTTAATTATTTAATTAAAAAATAAAATGTAAATACTTATATTAATTATCGTTAAATAATTATTTTAATTAATTTTATTATTAAGGCCTTTATAATTAAAACAAGAGAATATTTTTTGTTTTCATAAGGAACTATTTTTTACAGTGTAATTGAGTTAACAGTTATGTACACACTTTACACTTTATCTTAAAGGCCATTATTACAACTTCCGGTTAAAGTTGGGTTTAGTTAAAGGTACCTTTAGCTAAAGTGAACTTTAAAGTCAACTTTAATTTCTTTTCGTTATTATAGCCTAATGATAAAATAAAGTTCACTTTATCAAAAATATGACAGTGCCAGAGCAATGTCATTCAAATTGCTCAATTAAACAAGGTTTTTCTTTTAAAAGCAGTGGTAACGATAGGGTTCTTATTTTTTTGTTGTATATGCTCATTTTGTTTATATTTGAAGTTGCCATATTGAAAATAATATATAATATGACAAGTTCAATCACACACTTAACTTTAAAAGTTACCGATAGGATGATTCTCCCTTTAGTTTAACGCTGACTTCTACTGTATTGTCCACTTATAATAATGAAAAACAATTTATCTGCCCCTTATAATCCTTCCTTTAGTTAACGGCAAGTTGTAATAATGTCCCTAAAGATGTCTAAAGATGAGCTAATTTCATGTTTGAAGGCAGTTGATACAACCTTTGAAATGATGAGGTATTACAGCTTCATACATAATTGCATATTTTGGAAGCTTTTCAAGTTTCAAACGAATTCATTAATTGTCGGGAATTCAGCAGCCCGCTATAGCAATAGCTGGATTTAAGTCGGAAACTGATCAATTACCAACCATCCTCATGGCCCTTAAAGAATAACGTTGGCGAAATATTGTTTGCAATTGATGGTTTGAAGCGAACACTATCCTTTAAAGCAAATTGAAATCTTTTATTGTACGAATAAAAAAAATTGAGCTGGGAGTTGTTTTTAAAAAATATTTTCTCTCTCTCTCTCCCTCAAGAAGAGAGCAGTCAAACTTTTTACCGAACAACATGGATGCATAAAGTTTAATTCCTTCTTTCATAGGAGTCTAGCAACGGATTGTTTGGATCGTTTGGAGCAGGAATTATAAGAAGATATCATCATTAAAATTCCAAAGATGCAAAATTTGTCTGAATGTGAGAAAACTTTTCTAAGCCTACAGGATGCAGAAGTCCTGGCTATTGGCTATTTATAGACTTTGAGAAGGCTTTGAAGTCGTCGTAGCCTAGTAGGTAGTGTGTTGGCTTATTAGACGAAAGGCTAGGGTTCGAATCCCCGGTCAGACATCAAAAACGAAAATATGAAAAAAAAATTTCTTCGGGCGGCTTCCTCTCCAGCAGATTTCTGGCAAAAGGCTCTGAGATGTAAATAAAATTGCCACTGAAAAGTTTCGCGGCGAGAAAAATGCTGTGCGTTCGGAGTCGACGTTGTGAACACAGTAGTGCCTGCCACCACCTTCCCTTCTACCTAAAACGCAGCTCCACCACAAGCCCCACAACCCACAACTAACAGGCGTCGTGTGACGACAAGCTCGGCGGTCCCCCCCCCCCGTCGCCACAGCGCTCACACTCGTCTCCACAATCGACGCCCACCACCACCCCATCCTCCCACCCCTCCCGTATGTATGTGAGAAGGCTTTTGATACCCTGGACCATAATATCATATGGAATACTCTAATTTGTGAAGGCACACCATTGAAAATCATTTCAGTTATACGGATTCTATACAGGAAGCCACATGCAGCTACTTGCATGAAAGTTTAATAAACGAGAAAATTAAAGTTGCATGGTTTTGTTTTTAATATTGTCCTAGAGGTTGTAATTCAAGGTGTGACTATTTGAAAGGTATATTACGATTGTATAACCGAGGTTGACTGTAAGAAAAGAAGTTTCCAAAGTGTTTAGTGGTATAAACAAAGGCTCTGTAATCAATAGGTTTATTCTTTCTTTTACTATGAATAAAGGAAGTGCCTGAAGCAAGTGATTGTTTATAAAAGGACAGCTTTGTTGTATAAGGATAATGCTAGAGCACAACTGTCAAAATAATTCGTCTAGAGCTTCGTTAGTGGTTAAGAGGTCTTAAGGCAACAACCAGAATTAACAAAACAAATAAAAAAAACTAAATTTTTTGTATAATAATTCTTATTGTAAATATTGTAATAATAAAATGTAAGCGTATTTAATTATATTTTTTTTATAATAAAATATTAATTTATTCTTCTTCTATATTGTTCTTATGTAAGTGTATGTAAGTCAGTTATGTCTGTATGTATGTATGTATGTTTATAGCAATTTAGTTAAGCTTTTATTATTAATTTTTAAAAATTCTTATTATTAACTGTGTTTGTTTGTTTGTTCTTTTTATTATTACAATGATACAAGCCATTAATATTTTATGATAATTATTTAAACAACAAAACGAAAACATTAATGTTTTATTAAAAAAAAAATGAAGAATAATTATAAAAACAATAGAAACTTGAAGAAAAATCATCATAGAAAAGCAATAAAATTTAGAAAAAAAAAAATCAGAATGTTGTTTTAATTGACAGAAAAATTGAAAGCAAATTAAAAAATCCAAAGGAAGATATTTGCAGTGTTGATAACTTACTATCTTTTAAAGTTTTTACGCGCTAAAAATTCACTTTAATTTCGTTGCATTGTCTATAATTTTTGTGTCACTAAATTTAGTTGATGAAAAGCTGACAGGACAAAATGCATCTTTCATACTACCATACGCATTTGGCGCATAATTTCAGGTCAATATATGTCAAAGGTTATCGTTCTGGTTACATTCTTGAACGTTTATCTTACCCAGTTTAGATTCTCCTGCATGACACAGCTAAAATGAAGCTTTTAATTGAAGATTTTTTAAACATAAAAATTTTTTTAAGATTTTTATTTTCAAAGATTTGTAGCATTCAAGTTAATACATTCCATTTGTTACCCCAGTTCCCCTTGTACTCTAAACATACCACTTATCTTATCGTAATCAGTAAAATTTCGTAACCATTCCCAGAATGGCTTAGGTAAGGTTACTGTCGAGTACCGATTCTATATCTACAGCATTCACCATTTCATTTTTACGAATACCTGCTATTCACTTTAGTCTAACCAGCGACTAGTAGCCCTCGCGTACTTGAATATATATCCTGTCTAAGTTCAAAGTCCGAATAGAGAGAGACCCTAATCTCCATCAGAATTTTAAAGACATCCAGCATAGACTTTTTATTGCTTTTTTCATTTTAATAAGTCCCCGAGAGTCTCGATATCACTAACTTATCTTATTTTATTACAGAGAGTATATTATACTCCGATCAGTATTATGTCTTCATATTCAATAAAATACCTCTTAGTAAACCTTATGTATTTCGTATAGCACATAAATTATAAATATTTTGTGTAGAGTATTCAAAAAGTCAAAATTGCCGTAGTCTAGTAGGTAGTGTGTTGGCTTATTAGTCGTAAGGCCACAGTCCAACCACAGGTCAGATATCAAATCGAAATATGAAAAAAATATTTCTTCGGCGGCTTCCTCCCGGCAGATTTCTGGCAAAAACTCTGAGAGTAAATAAAATTGACATGAAAAGTTTCTCAAAAAAATCTGTCGTTCGGAGTCGACTTTAAACTGTAGCTGCCGCCACGCATGCATAAAATTAACACACACAACATAAGCGAATGTGAGAAGCTAGGCCGTAATCCTGGCTGAAGTGTGGTAATTTACAATTATGTTTGTATGTATGTATGTATTTATAAAGTCTCTCGTAGTTTAAACCCCAGCTCAGACATCTCGAATAAAACGAAAGCAGATTTCTAACAAAAATTCTGAGAGTAAATAAAAATTGCCATGAGAAGTTTTTCAAAAAATTTGTCGTTCGAAGTTGACTTTAAACCGTAGATACCGCCACTCATGTATAAAATTAATACACACAAGTGGTATGAGAAGCTAGGTCGTATTCCTGATTGAAGTGTTGTAATGGCCAATTATGTATGTATGTATGTATTTATAAAGTCTGTCAAACCGCAGCTCAGACATCTCGAATAAATAATTCTGAGAGTAAATAAAATTGCCATGATGTGTTTCTCGAAAAATTTGTCGTTCAAAGTTGACTTTAAACTGAATGTCGCCTCACTCATCTGTAAAATTAACACACTCAACATGGATAGTATGAGAAGCTAGGTTCTGAATAAAGTGTGAAGTACCTTTCTAAAGAAAGGTACTAAATGTCTTAGTCCTTCATAAGTTTAAAAAATAATTTGAAAATACTTGTGGCTCAAACCCAAATCGGTCTTTAATTTGCCCTAGGAACTAATAGTAGTACTAACTCTGGTTTCAACTCCCATCTCACTCTTCCCTTGAGAGCAAAAGAAAAAGAAATAATTCTATGCCGAACTACCAAGTGAATGACTAAGTTTGTTAACATCAAAGAACCACAGTAAGCAACAAATCACTGCCCATCCTTGCCGTTGGAAGCCTGTACTGTAGTGTATATCGATCAAGTGTCTTTCAAATGGTTTCCACTGCAATACTTAACGGACACACTCGATGATTTTATTTATTTAATCGATTTAGAATTTGTTTGTTTGCTTGTTTGTTTATTGTTTATCTACGCGTAATTATTTATTACCGTAATCTTTCTTATTCTCTTTCTGATTTTAATTGATGTTTCCGAATTTTCCTTTCTCTTTCTCCCCCACCACCCACACACAGACACTTTACATGCGTAATAAATAATTTCGACAAAATTACTCATCAATTAGTCAATTGTCAGATGGATGGTGTTAAAAGCGTGTGCCTCATGTGAAAAGTTAATGAATTTTATTTCTTTTATTATTTACGATGGATGGGATGGGATGATGATATAAAATTTATTTGTAAATAAAACATAAATAATAAATCAATTTAATGTGTGAAATAATAAATAATAAAACGAATATCTAATGAACGAAACAAACCAGTCAGTCAGTCAGTAGCTGTGTTGTTAATAAATGTGTGAAAATGCACAGTGGCTGGCTAATGGCAATAAAATCACAAAAAAAAAGCAATCAAATTATGACACTTTAAAAATTTAGTGGCCATATTATGTGATAGTCAATGTCACTGCTTTATGATATTGTGATGCTTAAATATGCAGTAAAATCGCTTGACATATTCTTATGTGGATGCTGTCATGTGATGGATGCTTTAAGGCGTAATGTTTTGATATTGGCAATGACTTTTCAGACCATCTACGATTGTTATTATTGATAGGCTGTTAGGGTTTGACACAAAAGAAGATTATGGACTAGAAGATTATGGACTAGGAGATTATGGACTAGAAAATTATGGACTAGAAGAACTTATATGAAGTCGTTATTATGAAGTCGCCGTGGTCTAGTAGTTTGTGTATTGGCTTATTAGACGTGAAGCCTCGGTTCAAGCCCCAGGTCAGACATCAAAAACGAAATATGAAAAAAAAAGATTTCTTCGACGACTTCCTCTCAGCAGATTTCTGTCAAAAACTCTGAAAGTAAATACAATTGCCATTAAAAGTTTCTAAAAAAATCTTTCGTTCGGAATCGACTTTAGCTCTCGCCACTCATGTATAAAATTAACACACACAACATCAGTGGTGCAAGAACCTAGGTCGTAATCCTGGCTAAAGGATTGTAATGACCAGTTATGTATGTCATGTAGAAGACTCTCTAATTTAATTAACCATTATAACCTTTTAGGTAGGTTTACGACCTAGGTTCTCGCGACATTCACACATTGTGTATGTTAAAGCTTAGAATTGATTTTTTTCTTGGCAATTACTTACTCTCAGAACTATTACCATTAGACTGTCGGTTAGGAATTCGCCGAAAGAAATACCGAGATGTCAGAGCTAAAGTTGAACTTACTACGACCTCCAGTCAAGTAAGCCAAGATACTATCTACTAGCTTACAGCTACTCCAAGATATATACTGTCAGTATGATTAGGCACTTTAAACGAACTTGAAGTCACTATTTAATCGCCTTCCCCTTTTGATTTTATTTATCATTTTTATGGCATAATTAACTGTAATAAATATACTTTGTTGGTAAGAATTGTTTTTTTTTTTAATTTTTTTTTATTAAAAATTAGAAATTATTTCTCAACTTGAATACTTAAAACATGATGTAATTCAACGACTTTATTTATTAGCGTTCGTTCGTATTTATTTAACAAACGCTTTAATTCTAAGAAATATCGAATAAACAATACTGAACATGCAAAATTTAGAAACATTGTAAAAGTTTATTAGTTTACGAAAAGTTCATCAATGTTTACAACGCAATTAGCATACATACATCCATACATATGCATTGATATCGAAAACCACGACAAACATTTGGCCGTATATACATACATACATACATAATTGGCCATTACAACCCTTCAGTCAGGATTACGGCCTACAGGCTTCGTCACCCACCACTTATGGTTGTGTGTGCTAATTTTATACATGAGTGCGGGACATACAGTTTAAAGTCGACTCGCAACGACAGATTTTTTTTGAGAAGCTTTCCATGGCAATTTTATTTACTCTCAGAGTTTTTGCCAGAAATCTGCTGAGAGGAAGTCGCCGAAGAAATATTTTTTTCATATTTCGTTTTTTTTTTATGCTCTGACCGGGGATTCGAACCCTGGCCTTTCGTCTAATAAAGCACAACACACTACCTACTAGATAACGGCGGACCATATACTCGCACGGAATTTAAAATCACTTTCGCTGAGAATTAAGCTCAAATGTAAAACCTGAACTACTTTATAAAACAATGCCTAAGAAATACTTTGTGGGCCTTCTCCATAACCTTCACCATAAAGAAGGAAATGAATACTACGATGAGTACTTGGCATACTCCTTTCAATAAAAAAAATAAAAGGAAAATCACACGAGGGAGACTATTCTCAGGTCTAACTAACAAGTCGGGATTAAGCACAGGTTTTGAAATCACTTCAGTTTGTAGCCATATTATGCGACAGTTAATGTCTTTGGTTAACTCGCCGCTTTAGGATATTGTGATGTGATGGTTCAGCACCAATCCGAATATTTTATAAATCTAGTGATCGATCTGATAACAAATAGTGATGGCTCGAAAGAAAACAAAGGGTTAGTCAATTGCATAGCAAAATCTGCATCTACACACAGACGCAAATTAGCATGTGATGTATTTCAAGCTCTACGCGCAACCCAAATTAAACAAAAAAAATCACAATAAGAGAGCCACTGTGTTGACTGTTGTGTATGGTGTAACTATCTAGGTTTTTTTTCTGTAAATATTAGTTCTTGTGGCAACCAGCAGCTATTTATTTATAAAACAATATCTAAAGTTAGCGATTTTAATCTCCAAAAACGCTTAATTATACAAATACTGAATTAATTATGTCAACACTAAAATTAACAAAGTAACCGTTAGCAAGTCATCCAATTATGAGATTTAATAATAAACTCTGGCAGTATAAAAATTAAAAAGTATCACGGACTTAACCCCCGTTTGGTTGTTGAATATACTAAATGAATGTGGTGAATTACATGTACCCAGGTGGCTATGCAACACAAGTTACCATCTATCCAACCGGAAATACAACCATTTCAAAAGAAATTTTTAGGAATGGGGTTTGGAGAATACGTTTTTGAAAAAAAAGTTGCATATGTCAAGGTGTCAAAAGAAATTTTCCAAATAGATAGTTACGTCGTACTATTTCTCACTTGCATTTTAAAATTTCTTATGCATCACAGAATTATAATGTAAATTAACGATGTCTGGCCAATTTAGCTTCTGCTCTGCAATTTCCTAGAGTGACATTATGTCCCATTACCCAAGCAGTTTGCAAATTATAACGCTCTGCCATTTTGCTGATATATTTGCGACAGCCGTAGGCTGCCCTAGTGGTCGTTATGATAGAAGTTAGTACTCTGATACAAGCGTTTGTATCAGAAAACATGGTAATTTTTCTTCCATAGATATGCGCATTTTAAAATTACTTGTGGATCACGGAATTTTAAAATAAAATAACCAAGTCTAGCCCATTATGCATCTTTACTGCAGTTTTCTAGAGTGCAACTATGTTCTGGCATTTATGCGAAATGAAAATTATACCGGATAGGCCATCCAGGAGGTCATTGTGTCAGATTGTAATATCCTAAATGGCGCCTAAATATCACAAAGCATGTCACCAGAGAGACTGTCATCCTTAATAATCATCATCACAGGCCATACGGGCAACAATTTCGCCTGAAAGACGCTGCAATAAGCCAAGATCTGTCTCTATTGAATAAGCTGGCTCTAAAGGAAATTATGTCTTGAAAATGTCTAAAATTGCCACCTCCGATGACCTTTCAAACACCATCCGAACAAATCTTCTGAAGATTATGTTATCTGTCTGTCTTAATCGCACATTTTCATGGTTATTAGTTTGGCTTGATTTCGAGATTGACGTTATGTTAACAGCTTGTTGGAAAAATATTCGAACAGTATGAGTCACTGAACATACATAATACATACATAATTGGCCATTACAACCCTTCAGTCAGGATTACGGCCTAGCTTCTCACACGTCACTGAACAGATAAGCTAATTAATGGACAACAGACCGTCATACAGTATCAGTGAGGGGTATATAATCCAAGCACCATACATGCCTATATATTATTGACATTCGTTAGAAACCTTTAAGTTTTATTTGTTCATGGTAATAAAAAATCCAAAATGTCCTCTTCGTTAAGCCATATTATGTGATTTCAATGTCACTGCTTTATGATATTGTGGTATTTAAATCAGTAGTAAAATCTCCTGACATATTCTGTGTGGATGCTGTCATTGGATGGATGCTTTAAGGCGTAATGTTTTGATTTTGGCAATGACTTTTCAGACCATCTACGATTGTTATTATTGATAGGCTGTTAGGGTTTGACACAAAAGAAGATTATGGATTAGAAGACTTATATGAAGTCGTTATATGAAGTCGGCGTGGTCTATTAGACGTAAAGCCTCGATTCAAACCCCAGGTCAGACATCAAAACGAAATATGAAAAAAAAATATTTCTTCGGCGACTTCCTCTCAGCAGATTTCTGTTAAAAACTCTGAGAGTAAATACAATTGCCATGAAAAGTTTCTCAACAAAATCTGTCGTTCGGAATCGACTTTAAAACTGTAGGTTCCGCCACACATGTATAAAATTAACAAACACAACATCAGTGGTGCAAGAACCTAGGTCGTAATCCTAGCTAAAGGATTGTAATGACCAGTTATGTATGTCATGTAGAAGTCTTATAAGTTTTTAAGTTTTATTTGTTCATGGTAGTCAGTAGTAGGTTGTTCATGAAGTCGCCGTAGTCTAGTGGGTAGTGTGTTGGCTTATTAGACGAAAGGCCAGGGTTCGAATCCCCGGTCAGACATCAAAAACGAAATATAAAAAAAATATTTTTCTTCGGCGGCTTCCTCTCAGCAGATTTCTGGCAAAAACTCTGCGAATAAATAAAATTGCCATGAAAAGTTTCTCATCTGTCGTTCGGAGTTGACTTTAAACTGTAGGTCCCGCCACTCATGTATAAAATTACACACACAACATAAGTGGGTGTGAGAAGCTAGGCCGTAATCCTGACTGAAGGGTTGTAATGGCCAATTATGTATGTTGTTCACAGGGTAATAAAAAATCCAAGACAATAAAATGTCCTCTTCGTTAAGTGCTGAAAGATTCAAAATAATTTGTACCGTATTACAGAAAACTATCTTCAGATAACAGTTTACATTGGTTTTTAATGTTTTTATCTATAATTCGTTACAATTTTCATTTCATCATCAATATTATTACATAATACGTACATAATAATATTATTATTGTTATTATTATTATTATTGTAATTATTTGTATATAAAGATAAAACGTACATACATATACAATTTCTATTAAATACATCATCATAAAAATACATACACATATAAATATTGTTGTTGTTGTTGTTGTTGTTTTGTTTTGTTTTGATTTATAAAATAGAAAAAAAAAATTGCAATATAAAGTAGAAGCAGAATGCTATTATTGATTAATAATTGATCACTTAATAAAGGACGAAATAATTAATTATAAATAGAAAGAACATTATTGGAATGTATAGAGGGACAATTCCAAAAGCTTAATAAATATAGCTGCTGCTAACAGCTATGATTGTGGAATACAATTGGCAAATTCCTAGCTTAAATTTGTTTCCTTTTTAAACTTAAAAAATAATATCAATTCATATCAACTAACTTATACAAGGTAATGTAAGAGTATATAAAATAACAAAAAGCTTACAAATACAATTAGTTACATGGCTTAAAATTAAATCTCATTGAGCTTTTTTTTATTATTTCAGTTGATGCTTTTGTTGTTGTTGAAATGCTTTCACAAAATATGAATATTTCTTTAAAAATATTCTTCCTTCCTTTCATAATAGTTCACAGAAGAATATTGAGGCTTCTAAACCCAAATATATTTTCCAGTGTGTATGTATGCATGTTGAGAACCACAGCACAGTTTAAATAGGTAAGGGGGGGGGTTGTTTGGTTTTTTAAAAGTAATCAAAAATATAATTTTAAAAATCTTAATTTTTTTTTTTCTAACTTAGTCAATAGGGGCTAAAAAATATTTTACATTTTGCTTAACTAAAAAAAAAACTAACCGTTAAACACTATATCTACCTACACCTATCGTGGTAAATGTATTGCATCATTGAAAATACTTTTACACATGAGCAGCCTAAACACAGCCAGCGTTAATGGCAAATATAGATGGTGGCTACTCTGTATACCCATGGCGGAACAGTGCAAATGATCACGTGGATATTTATTTATGGGTGGTGCTTCCTCCCTTAAACGGCACTGTTCATCGCGGGCACCAAAGTATTCACCGCACAGCTCTTCGCAGGAGGGACAAATGAGAGCGCCTCGATGAAGCCAACCATTGGCTGAAATGCTAATGGAAAGTTTTTGCCCAGGGAAATAGCACGTATAGGTATAGTTGGCCACCTGTATATGCAAACGGCCATCACTGCAATTGTATTTATAGCAGCCCGAGCCCCAATGTTGCCATTCTCTTGTCTGGTGACAGGTACGTTCCTCCCACATGGCATCACCATGATCGAAACATTTCGAACCCTGGCCATAACTTTCCAATGCGTAATTTTTTTCAGCTTCTATAAAGGTTTCAAGAGATTTAATTTTAGAATCCTAGATTATAAACTTTAAAAAGTAAACTTACTTGGATTATTTTCCACAAAATGACAATGTGAACCTCTTATGATCACATTTTTATTGCGCCACGTAAATTCTTGTATGTAGGGACAATGGTCGGCCAATGAAACAGATCCACCATAGTAAACTTCATCGCCATCTTTAATATTACTTATGCTATCGAAATTCTTGGAAAAAAATAAGGATTTTTAATTTGCATTTCACAAAATCAATTGTTGTTGGATGTAGTAATTACCTGATATTGTTCTGGTAGCTTGTAATTGTGTCGGATTAAATTACATAAAGCCACTGAATTACGATCGTCAGTACATTCAGTTTGAAGAGGATCTTGTTTCACCTTGGAACAGAATGGATGAATGGAACGACCTCTGTAAAGAAATATGATTGAATTTTTAAATTAGCTAACAAGTATAAAATGAATATCATCGTAAATATAGACTGAATTTTATTTTATATGGTGATGCAACAATATTGACCATAAGACCAAGTTCACCAATGTATCTCATAAGCTTGACGTAGAAAATTCATCATCATTCGTCATAAATATTATTGATAAATAAAGTGTCATAATATCAACTCAATAAAAATTTCCTGTCTTATACCTAAATGACCTGCTCTATAGAATCTCATCTTCTAAATTGTTTCTTGACTGAATTCAGTTGGCTTGGTCTACCGTGTTTCTTTTCCTCGCCTTAATTGTAAGACTATACTCACGTTCATTTCCGTCTAATCCACAATAATCAGATACCCACACACAAAATCTTTTGCATACCCTCTTGATGGAAATTAATTTCGGTTATTAGATAAAGATTACCTATGCATAGTTTCAATCGCCAGTTTAATTGAAAATCCCAAAAAGCATCTGCCCTTAAGACTGTATTATGTTTCAGGATTTTAAATAGATTACGGATTTGTTATACTCAGCAAAGTCATAATTTTCGTAAAGTCGTCTTGTTTTTTTATTCTTTCTTTTTAAAACCAACACTTAGGGGATGACGCCTATTCATGCAGTGCATTGTGTTGGAACACAGGAAATATATTTATAGGAAAAGTGATGACGAGGTACAAGTATAATGGGACATAATTTTTTTTAAATGACCAATCTAAGATCTCTGGCACTTTTTTTCTGTTGTGGTTAACCGAATATAATGGCAAACAATTATAAATACCCAGAGTCCCTGGTGGGAATCGAAACCACAGCCTCGGCACTTTAAATTGAGCGCATTACCAACTAGACTATCGATTTATCCCCAGACCCCGATGCCAAAAACGACTTAATTTTTTGGATTTCGTTTGATATGATTGATTATCAGAAGCGACCCAGTTTTATTCAGAGACGAATTGTTTCTAGCATATTCGTTGTTTATTTTATTACAAAAAATCTAAATCGCTGTCCTTTTATGGTTTCTCAATACTCGTCTTTTATGCGTCTTACTGTGTCTCGCTGAATAGACTAGACTTTTAAATTAACTCTGAATGGATAGAAAGGATTTTATTTTGGGCTTATAAATTGCATTAAGCAAGAATACTGCCATCGCAGTTGGGTTTAGTTAAAGGTAACATTAGTTAAAGTGAACTTTAAAGTCACCTTTAACTTTAGTTAAAGTGAAATTTAAAGTCACCTTTAACTTATTTTCGTTATTACAACCTATAGATAAAATAAAGTTAAGTTTAAAAATATGGCAGTGCCGGAGCACGATAAAACTGCTCAATTAAACAAAGTTTTTTTAAATACAGTGGCAAAGAGAGGCTTCTTTTCCGTTGTATTTGCTCATTTTGTTTATATTTGAAGTTGTCATATTGATAATAGTCGATAATATGGCAAGTTCAGGCATAAACTTAACTTTAAAAGCTACCGGCAGGATGATCCTCCCTTTAGCTTAACGCTCACTTCTACCTTATTGTCCACTTATAATAACGAAAAACAATTTATCTACCCGTTATTTTCCCTTTAGTTAACGGCAAGTTGTAATAATGACCCTAAAGCGTTTTGTAAACCTCTTTTCAATATTCTGAAACTAGAACGACACCTCCATCATTCATTGAAAAACTATAGGATGATGCCAGTTATCGAACTGCTGGTTCATTTATGTCTAATCTGTTTTGCCCAGAGCCACTTTAAGACTTGACATTATATCTACTCCATTAGACCACTTGTTGCAAACGACGTTTACCATTTTCAAGAAACTAAATGACGTCATCTTCATATTTGTATTGTATTGCTCTGAATATGATTTTGGATTAAATTCCAGCTGCAATTTTTCGTTCTGTGGCCTGATTAAGCGTATATAGGTTCTTGTATTTCAATGCTAGGGAGAATGCATGTTATCTAGGATATGCCGTTGCTTTTTAAAACATCTTCTGTATTAGAAAAGACTCCGTTACAGATTCTTTTCAATTTAAAGGCTCCTTTATAGTCCCAGATAAAATAAAGTCCTTGTACTTGTATTACCTTCCCGATAAGTGCTCTGTTCAACACATATGTTGGAAGTAATTTGTATTAATTTTAAAGCCTGCGAATCCCTCCAGTGTTTAAATAAAAACATTGGTAGTAAATGTCTTCATCATCTGAAATCTAAATCTAAACTTACTTGGCATTATTCAATTGTATCCAATCCTTACAACTGCGCATAGCAAAATTACAGCCCAAACCACGACCCCATGACAAGGGACTAGCCATACTATAGTTGGCACGATACCAGCCTGAATCTTCCATTAAAGCCAAGGTAATACGTGAAAATACTGGTGATTGGGTATGAGTGCCAGTCATTGCTTCATTCTAAAAGCATGTAAGACATGTAAACTCAAAATTAATTCCAAATTCCAAAGACTTTATTGAAATAGAAAAGTACCTCTAAAATGCGTTTCTCCCAATGGGTAAGTGCAGTGCCTTCACCACCTTGATCTTCCAATTCGGCACCCTCTAATTGATTACAATTAAAATGGCGGCGTACTTCGGCAACAACTCGTGGTGTAACCATCATATCGATTTCTTTGCGCACGTGGCCATTACGTACGGACCAATTGTCTCTGACAACTTTGCGTATAGTTTCATTGCTCCATTGATGGATTTGTAGCCTAAAATAATAATTAAAAAGGGATCTTCAATGAAAACTAAAGTATTATCATGACATAAAATAGAATTTACATTTCATTTAAGTGAGGTTTCCCTGTATCCGGTTTCCGTGGGGTCCGGGGATTGCCTTCGTCATCACGAAAGAAAGCAAATAAACTGACGGAGAAACCCAAAGCATGTAATATTTCATGTTTAACTGTTGAGATGAAAGTCTGTAATTCCTGAGGTTTTGTGCTTATGCTATCGGGACATAAATTGGCATGACCCGCAATAGGACGATCTAGAGTAGCCTCTTGTTGACAATGGGCGGCATAGGCCACTGTTAAGCCTTTGTGGCAACGTTCAGTTTGCCTAGCCGATACATAAAATACAAAGTCAGCATCCTCGATGCCATCACCAGCTTGGGTACCCTCCTGTACGCGACAGTTTTGACCAGCAGCATTGCAAACACGGCACACCTTAAAACGAAACAACAAAACAAAACACAGAAATAGTTTAAGTTTGTAACGTGACAATTAAGAGACAACAATACTTACATCCAAATGCTCTTCGGGTACTTGTACTTCGCCGCACATTGTTATCGATTTGCAATTATCGATACAGTGTGTCAGGCCATTTTTAACAAAAACCTGTGTGCTGTTGCATTTCCTATTGAATAATTAAAAATACCGGTTAAAAACGGTAAATAAATAAGTCAATGAGTATGTAAGCATGTGGTTAAAAATAGTGGTGGTGGTGGTGGTGGAGTATTTTATAAATCAATACAATACAATACAATACAATACATATTCATGGGAATCCATGGGAACAAAAAAAAAAAAAAAAATTAAACATAATACCTGTTAAGCCGTATTGGGCCCTTTGTTTGTCGTACCATCAGTGCCTGCTCCCAAAATTGTATTGCCTCCGGCAGTACCGTGTCCTTGTATAAGCACGTGGAAAGGAAAGCAGAGAGTGAGAGAGAGAGAGAGGGAGAAAGAGAGAAAAAAAGTGGAAAAATTAAACATTGTAAGTGCTGTAAGATTAATTGGTTATTTCCCTAGTAGGCAACAAATGTTACGTGGTCTGTGATTAAGTTTCATAAACAGAGGGAATGAAAACATATTTTCTCTTTCTTTCTTTCTTTCTTTTTTTTTCATTAAATTTCTGTGAGTATGAAAGATGTTTTGCCAAAAGCACATGTTAAAGCTGGTATTTGAATTCGATATTTGATTAGAAAATTAATAAACGAAGCACTTGAGTATTGTCTGTAACCGTTCACGGTTTCAATTAGTGAATCAACAGTTTTTGGACTGCATACTCCGAAAGGGATGAAGTCATGACATCTGTTATCTCAATGGCATGATCTATTATGACTCAGAGGTTTGAAAGAACGTATGCTTTTCACTGCCCATCCAATACAATGTTCTGAGATCGGCAACTGTGTCTGATCCCCTGAGGAACGTGTATCTAGAAGAGTATTAGACTGTCGCACATCCGTCAAATTTCTGAATCTAAGATAGTTTGGTGGGCCATGTGAATAACATTTTTGATGCCGATTTATCTCGAAACAACTTTCTAGATTACTGCAGAAATTCTTCCAGATTGGCCATTTGCTGCAATAAATAAATTTTTGAACATACTGCCTGAGGATTTGTGTATGGTTCATTGGGGAGGATTTAAGACTTGGGAAGTGGCTTTATAGGGAAGTCTGATTTGTAAACTATGGCAGAAACAGGTAGTTTATTACCGTAGAACAACCAATTTAAAAAAATCGAACAGTTTAAAGCAATCACAGTTGTGTGATCTGGTGTAGAGTGGCAGCATTGATAAATCAAAGTTCACTTGAACACATATGAGCGGCCCATTGTAAAACCAAGTTTAATGCTGTTTTGATCAAACTGATAAGTCCCGATCAACCGGGTGTTAAAATTGGCATCAGGGCTTCGCATTTAAAATTTGACAACCTAAGACAAACAGAAAACCAGTTTGAAAATAAAGTAGCAAGACAAATAAGAGAAGTTAGGTCTGAGAACAGTTCTCTCTCTCTGCAACCGATGCTGAAGTTGTTTGAGCGCCAAACACATTACTGACAATATGTCTCACATACATAATATGTAAACACATACATAATTGGCCATTACAATCCTTCAGTCAGGATTACGGCCTAGGTTCTCACATCACTTATGTGGAGTGTGTTAATTTTATACATGAGGGGTGGGACCTACAGTTTAAAGTCGACTTCGAAGGACAGATTTTTTGAGAAACCTTTCATGCCAATTTTATTCTTACGCTCAGACTTTTTGCCAGAAATCTGCTGAGAGGAAGTCGCCGAAGAAACATTTCTTTTCATATTTTCGTTTTTGATGAGATTTGAACCCAGGCCTTTCGTTTAATAAGCCAACACACTAGCTACTAGACTACGGCGACTTCAGTGTGATATGTATAACAATGATAAATGTGGGTTCTTTACCATCAATAACCAGTCTTAGTTTCTTGTGAGTTATAAAGTTAAAAGGGAATCACCATTTAGGTTGATGACGGTATTTCCCCAAAAGTTATGGTGATGGACGTTGTCCATCGCACATATTAAAAGAGAAATATTCAGCGGATAATTTACGAGGGCAGCTCACGTTGCTCTACATTTATACATAATTGATCATTAGTCTGAATTACGACCTAGTTTCTTACACCACTTATGTTGTGCGTGTTAATTTTATATATGAGTGGTGAGACCTACAGTTTAAAGTCGTCGATTCCGAATAACAGTTTTTAGAGAAACTTTTCACAGTTTTTGCCAGAAATATGCTGAAAATAAGTCGCTGAAAAGATATTTTTTCTTCGTTTTAATGTCTGACGTGGGGTTTGAACCGAAGTCTCATGTCTAATAAGCCAATACACTACAACACTACTAGACTATGGCGGCATCTAATCTTAGTAACCTTCAGTCACCACAATCCATTGTTCTTGACGACAACTGAACACAATGAGACGAGAACCCCACTGACAAGTGGAAAGAGGGTAGCCACAAGTCATGCTGAGAGCACTCTGGTTGCGGGTAAGAAGATAAGATGATGACGCCTGAGGAAAGACCTAATAGTCTGTCACTTTTATACTTTCAAAGAAGCCATCCGCAAGTGTAGAATTAGAAACCGAACAATTGCAGTTATTAGCGCCTGTATCCGCATTTCTTACGAAATTCCGAGAAAATTTTCAAATCAAAAAAATCAACATTCCATTGTATTCCTTTCATTCCCACTGTGTTGCCAATTTTCTAAGAAAAAACAAAAACAAAAAAGAGAACCCACAGTTACTTACATTTATGAGTATGAACTTGTCAGTGTCCAGACTGTAGCAGCAAAAAAAAGAAACAAAAAAAAAAAAAATAAAAGAAAATGAAAAAAAAAGTGTCATTAATTATAAATTTAATACAAGTCACATCGATAAAAAGAGACTTAACGGTAAAGAGAGTAAAATTATTAATTAATTTCAGTTTTATAATTATTATTTAACAGTAAAAACATTAAAAAGTTATCTTAATACTCGATAATGAATTCAAATTATTATTGTTGTTGTAGGAAGTCAGGTTTTGAAGTGATAATTATTTGCGAGATTTTTTTTTTTGTTTTTAATTTTTTGATTAATACCAGCAAATAATATTATTATTGTTTGTGTTTTTATTATTATTAATGCAACTATTTTAAGTAATAATACTCTCTGCTAATACAAGTTTTTATGCATTAATTATCTTTGGCTTAACAATAATTTTTTTTATATTTTTTATTCTGATTTTTATTTTTTTTTATTTCTAAATTTATTAATTCATTCGGTTTTTTTTTTATTGTTTTTAAAGCCAACAAACAACTGTTGTTAGAATATAAAGTATTAGATACACTCAAAGAAATTTAATTACAAGTGAATCATATTATAAGAGTCCTCGCAGTGAAGAAGGTATATAAGGCATTGTCATTTTCTTATACATTCAAGCATTCAAGGACGGAAAGAGTAAACGAAACAAGTATTTTATTTTAGCTTCGATACCCTGTTTATAGAAGTAAAAGTTTGTATAATTTCCTAATATAATGATTAAAAACACTAACTTTAGACTTTAGGGCCATTATTACAACGTGCCGTTAACTAAAGAGAACATTTTAACGGGCAGATAAATTGTTTTTCATTATTATAATGGGACAATAAGCTAGAAGTGAGCGTTAAGTTAAAGGGAGCATCATCCTGCCCGTAATTTTTAAAGTTAAGTGTGTGGTTGAACTTGCAATATTATATATTATTTTCAATATGGCAACTTCAAATATAAACAAAATGAGCGTATACAACAAAAAAGGGGCCCTTCGTTGCCACTGCATTTAAAAAAAAAGCTTGTTTAATTGAGCAGTTTAATCGACATTACACTGGCACTGCCTTACTTTTGCAAAAGTTAACTTTATTTTATCAACAGATTGTAATAACCAGAAGTTAAAGGTCACTTTATAGTTCACTTTAGTTAAAGTTACCTTTAACTAAACCCAACTTTAAACGTAAGTTGTAATAATGGCCCTTAATTGTTTAAAAATTTATTATTAACGAGCAAATTTTTGAGTTTAGATTTGGAAAATAATTCTGGAGGATATAAATCCGACAAATAAGGTGAATAATAAGCAATCCGTTTCATTAATTCATTTTAGGCAAATGCAATAGTGTGGTCTAGAGCACTGCCTTAATAAACAGTAGAATAGAATAGGAGGGAGTGGAAGGTTTGTTAAATCAAAGCCGACTTGATGGGATGCAACGGCCTGTTATGATAACATATGAAACAATATCTTTGGAGTTAACCGACAAGTCCTAAGCAAACGCAGAATTTATTTGCAGATAAGCGCGTAATCTATCAGCTTGGATGGCCTAATAGACAGCGTTAATGGTATAAAAATTGTATGTATGTGTACAGATCGCAACTCGGAACGAGTGTGCCTACTTTAGTATGTTCATCAGTTGCATAATTAACCGGCAACCTATATCAGACTGACACAAAACTACCACCACAATCGACCTCGAGAATCGTGGTATATGACAACCGGTTTCGATGATCCGAACCTGATTGCCGCTCGCTATAGAGGAAATATACTTTAACAGATGAAGATCTCTTACACAAGATCAGATTTCGCAGCGTAATTTTTGTCCATTAACTCCAACTGAAATAGAGTACAAAAGTTAGGCAGATGAAATCAATGGAGTGATACTTTCTTTTTGTCCAAATCCAGTCTTTTTTCTCCTTAATTTCAGCATTTATACTTTTGTTTCTCTTATTTAATAATGAATAAAAACAAACGCTGTAACCTTGCCTGCAGATGGAAATGATCTCTAAACCTAGTGCAGTATATTTTGTTGCAATCCTGGCCCTGGCCCCTTTCTTACTCCTTTTTTAATACTTTTTCGAGCTACTATGGACCTATTCAGAAATGTTTTCTTAAAAATGTTTGTAATTCCATCAAGTTGTTCTAGCCAGGGAGGCTATTGATCTACTAGAGCAGGTTCTAAACTTATAGGTTTGTTTCCTAAGCCATCCGCTTAAATACTACACTCTGCCTTTAATTAAATTTCATTCAGTGTGTGCTCTTTTTTCTTTCATTTTTCATTTGTTTCTTATTTTAAACGATGCTGTAACAATTGCGCGATTGTCTACAAAAACTTGTTGCATTTGTTGAGAGATGACCTTGAAGACATGTAGTCGTCAATAACTCCAAAGATCATTCAACAAATATTCATGCAATACCTACCACACACATACATACATACATACATACATACATATAATATGCAATCAATATTCGTTTTAATTTCTGTTCTTTTAATGTTTCTTTTGATTCTCAATACATTTTCTTAATTTTAAAATTTTATTGACAGTGGGCTGCAGTGGCTACTTTATTACTTACTTTGTATTCAAAGTCTTGCATTTGAAATGTTAAAAGTTAGCAGTCGTTGTACAAATTAATGAGTTTCACAAGTAATTAAAAGCCGATCATAAATAATCAATTCAAACGATTGTGAAGTAATCATTTTTATTGTGAAAAACAGGCAGGTTCTAATATAATGGAGGTAGTAAAAATAAATCCCCTTGAATTTTTATAATAAGTAAGATGGTTTGAAAGTCACGAGTTATATAAATACGGTTGGATTAGTTAATTCGATGGCAACTTTCTAATTGCTTGACTCTGCATTGATGAAGGGGGCATTAGAAATGGTCGCCAGAAAAGCATACGTAGACACCTTTTGCAGCTTTTTTCAAATGACAATTGAGAATGCTAAGCAAGGGGATGAAAATGTGAATGGCTCTTAAAACTGTATAGTTAATCATCAATCAAGAATCGATCACCACTGAAAGGTAGATCACTTATGACTTTCAATTTCCCTGTTGATTGAATTGATTGTCTGGAAGGCTCCACTGTGCATTCCGTAGAAATGGCGGAAAATCGTCAATGGTGAGTTAACCTTCTACGCCCATGTTCAATATGAACCTATATTGCTTACAATTAGGACATCCGAATAAAACTATCGCTTGCAAGCTAAACTTCTCATATTAATAGTGATACGCTTAAAACCCTGGTTGGTTTACTTTTGGTTTCTATGATAAGCAGGAAGAAATAAAAAAAAAAAAATGATAGTGTTAGCAAGTGATTTTTCTTTTTACTTTCATGTACTCTTGTTTTCACACTTTTCCGGCCTGTATTCTTTAGTTTTATGGAGCGTAAATAAATTCGTGATTTTTTGAATTTCACGCCTCTTAACTGAAAGTATTGACGCCTGCCACAATTTGTCACAATTTGAATTGCGTCATTCAGTTTGTGTTTTACAGCAGTTGGAAACTTAAAAAAAAAACGGAATTTTGTTGGCTCTCAAGCACTATTTTATGTAGAAAAAATTATCACGAGGACCTTGAACATTGACGATGCCCAGAGTCTACAGTCGAATAAATTTACGGAAATTGAAAGTCCAGCAGATATGAGAAAGCCTTCCACGAAATGCAAGTGGTGTTTGCACATAAGCGGTCACGGACGCATTTATGCGAAAATTTCTCTAAGAAGGCTTGGCAGTATGAACGAGTTTTTGAGCTCTTAATAACCATGTACGATATGTGTGCCCCGGTTAGACATCAAAAACGAAATATGAAAAAAATATTTCTTCGGCGGCTTTTTCTTAGCAGATATCTGGCAAAAACTCTGGGGGAGTAAATAAAATTGCCATGAAAATTTTCTCAAAAATCTGTCGTTCGGAGTCGACTTTAAACTGTAGGTCCCGGCACTCATGTATAAAATTAACACACACAACATAAGTGGTGTGAGAAGCTAGGGGAAAGTGGTTACTAAAGGGTTGTAATGGCCAATTATGTATATATGATATGTGGATACACCCATCACGTCTGAAGCCGAACAGCAATCCAAAAAGGAGAATTTTTGGGGCGAATCAAGGCATAACAACGACCAGTTAGGTTTTAGCCAATAGCCAAACACATGTGAAAACAGTCGATTTCTCGGGGCGAATCAGTGCTTAAGGACGACAAGTTAAGATTTTTAGCCAAACAAGTCATAGCGACCGTTTTTTAAATGCACTCGGTATAGTCCACATTGACTACCTTCAAGAGGTTATAAGAGGCCTACACTATGCCAATATATTGACTCGATTTATTGAGGAAATATGTAGGCATTTAGGCAAGAAAAACATTATTTTTCATCAGGACAATGCAAGGATAGTACACATGTGCACTTTTTAAGGCAAAAACCCATCCTATCGTCCAGAATCTTGTCTAGTTATACCAGACCAGGTATAATAATATCTTGCTTTGTGGTATCAATGATTTGTAATTTCTTAACTTTAGAAAGTTATTCCACCTCAAGAGACTCACCTCGGCGACTTCCTCTCAACAGATTTCTGTCAAAAACTCTGAGAGTAAATAAAATTGCCATGAAAAGTCTCTCAACAAAATATTCGTTCGGAGTCGACATTAAACTGTAGGTCCCGCCACTCATGCATAAAAATTAACACACACAACATAAGTGGTGTGAGAAGCTATTATGTATGTTTGTATGTAACAGGGCTATTTTGATGATCTCGACAAATCTCATCTTTTTGAAAAGAATTAAAAAGCGTTGAACTAACGTTGGTACGTTGAAAATTGTACCAATAATGACGTATTTGTCATTATACATAGATTAACGTTATATTTCGCCCTGAAGAAGCAGTTTAAAATAAAAAAATGACTGTACAAGACGCAGGGATTACCAGTTTACTTGCACAAGCAGATGTTGCTGTTCTTGGTGCTTTCAAGAGAAAGCTATTTCGTATGAATCATAAGCTGTATAGGCTTCACGGCTTCAATAAGCCAGTCCAAGTGCAATAAATTAAAGTCTTTGCAATGGCTTAACTATGTTGTGTATAAGAGTGCCAGTGTATTGGGTCAGAGGTCTTTGGCTTATGTGACTGTGCAAAAATATAGAAGAAGAAGGTGGAAACATAGATGGAATGTTCAGTTTAAAGTTTGATCTCTATAAGCTTGATGTGAAAAATAAAGAAGAAGCCAATAAGATTAATTCATTTCAAGTACAGTCTTGAGACCATTGGGGGGTAATTTAGCAATTTAGCACAGTAAGAAGAATTCTAAATTTTTTTTAAATTCTAAGTTCATTTTTTTATTTTTTCTCATAATTTCTCTTATATTCTAATGGCTTCGAAATCATTATCAATCATTAGATACGCAAATTACTTTATAATGCTTTTTATTTTAATTAATCAATGTCGGCTTAGTTTTTATAGAATATGAGAATAATGAATACGTAATTACATGGCAAAAGGAAAGAATTTTTTAATTGCTTAACGCAACAATAGTTTTATAATTAAAAGCCAAATAATAATTAATAATAAGGCTCAAAATAAAAAGTCATTAATTTTCTTTTAATTTTCTTACAACTTTTTTTTTTATAATTTTTATAATCAAAGTTTGCATAATTCAAAGAAAAAAATAAGATGAAAAAATTATACAAATAAATGCAAAATGATGATTCCACGAAATTAATTATAATTTGTTAAATGAAATTTTAATTTAAAAATCTAATTTTATTTCCTCCACAAGGTTATTTGCTTCTTCAATAAATAAAAAAAGAAGCATAAACTCTATTAAAAACACACTTCAAGTCTCTCTTTTTAATACTCACCCAATAACGGAATCATCGTAGACAAGTGAAATTCGTAGCGGTCTGTCAACCGTGCTACGTTTTTTCCGCCTTGAATGATGATGATGCTCTGGATTACTATGCGCCAATGTATTGACGTCATTATCGTGCTGCGCAGGCTCATTTTCAATTGAATTCGTTGTTGCCGTTGACTCTACAGTTTCAATACGTACACCGTGTATAACCTGGAAACAAAAACAAAAACAAAAACAAAATAAATTTTATATTAAATTAACATAAGAAGAAGAAGAAGAAGAAGAAGAAAACAACATTAACTAAATCAAGCCTCTAAATGAGTCAGTTAAACAAGCGAGATTTTCATTTTCGCACACTTGAAAATTAAAATAATATTCGGAATTTTTTTAATGATTTTTTTTTTGTTTTTGTTTGTTTGTTTGTAATTCATGAGAGCTCTAGTTTAAATACAAATACAACTTGAGCTCATTCAAGTCCAGCTTAAATCAAATAAACTTTATTTAACCACTGTTAATGAAAATAATTACTTTCAATAACTGGTTGATTGAAGTCATTTAACCACAAATTTATTTGAAAGGAAATTAGAAAACTAATGCAACCGCCAGCCACATTTTAATTGAAACAGAAAATCTTTGTTTAAAGGTTTTTAACTTAAACGAAAGTGAATAACAGTTAAGATCGTCAAACGCTTGGCTTGGTAACCTTAATGATGGTGAATTGCACTGAAATTTGTTTTTGATAAACCATGCGTAACACTCAATTGGTGTAGCGAGTAACACAATTACTCGCTTTTATCATACAAGCAATGAATGAAGCCGAAGAGTAAAGACTTTATAAGTAGCGTAGAAATTTCCCGGATTAAGGCATTAAAAATAAACAAGCTCATATACACCGTAGTCGTAGTTGGTACTGTATTGACCTATTAGACATGAGGCGGTGGTTCAAACCACAGGTCGGACATCTCCAACCTAAACGAAGTATGAAAAAATATTTCTTGCGGCGACTTCCTCGCAAATTTCTGGCCAAAAATTATGAGAGTAAATAAAATTTCGTTGAAGAGTTTCTCAAAAATCTGTTATTCGGAGTTGAATTTAAACTGTGCGTCCCGTCACATACATACATAATTGGCCATTACAACACTTCAGTCAGGATTACGGTCTAGCTTCTCACACCACATATGTTGTGTGTGTTAATTTTTATACATGAGTGGCGGGACCTAAAGTTTAAAGTCGACTCCGAACGACAGATTTTTTTTTTGAGAAGCTTTCCATGGCAGTTTTATTCTTACTCTCAGAGTTTTTGCCAGAAATCTGCTGAGAGAAAGTCGCCGAAGAAATATTTTTTTTATATTTCGTTTTTGATGTCTGATCGGGAATTCGAACCCTGGCCTTTCGTCTTTCTAGTACGTCCCGTCACCCATGTATAAAATTAATACACACACACAGCATAAGTGGTATGAGAAGCCGTTTTAAGCAGCTATATATTTAATAGAAAAATAAATCTTATCAAATTAAAAACAACCCACGTACTTACATACAGTGAGCGTAAAAAAATTGTAGACTAAGGATAAACCATCACCAAACCCAAATTTTATCAGTTAAAGAGAGTGCCCGAAAAAATTTCACAATATATTCGGAATTTTTTGAAATTTTTTTTGTTGCAATTTTAAAAACTGACAATGAACAGATTTTAAAATAAAAATAACGGTAATTTATTAATGTATATTTTTGTTAATGTACATTTTCTTTTGACGCTCACTGTATCTTCAATCAGTTGATATGAATCAAAATACAAAAACAAAAAACAAAACATACACCGTTAATGTTAAAAGTTTCAAATTAATTCGTTATCAAGTGTTTTATGTTTCTCTTAAAAGAAAAAAAAAAAGGAAATGAATTGGAATAACAAAAAAAAAAAAAAAAAAAAAAAAAAAAAAAAAAAAAAA
>QOCX01000297.1:75312-85322 GCA_005959815.1 Sarcophaga bullata | reverse complement strand
TTTATTTTTATTTTATTTTACAAACAATTAAACAACAATTTAAAGTTATTACAGGCAATTTGTAAGATACACCACACTCGTATGTATCTACGTACATTTGTTGCAGCAGCATTTGATTCAATTTAAATATTTTTTTTATTGTGTCGTGGAATACATATGTACATAATAGTTTGTAACAAATAAATAAAAGAAATAAAAAAAAGAAGAAAGAAAATTGTTTTATTAGTTAAATATTGCACATGATGATGATGATGATGATGATGATGATGATGCTTGCCTGTGTTGTAAGTATATGACTTAAATGATCAGATCAGATCAGTCAAGTCAGTCAGTTTCTTGCAATTGAGAATGTATTTGCAACCCACAATGTATTCTTAAAAACGGACTAAATTGATGTATTAAACGGATCTAACAGACTCGTATGTACGTACCTACGTAAAACGAAAACGAATCTGCAGTTTTGCATGCACAATCTACAATATCTGAGAGAGAGAGATACAAAAGAATAACAATTGCTCTGAAGAATTTAAATAAGAAATGAATGCAAAAGAAAAAAAAAACAAAAAAAAAGAAGACAAATTTCAGTTTCAATTTCAATTTCAATTTCGTTAACTCAATACCATGGCAAGCGATATTTACTTTTGTTTGTTTGTCTCGCTTTTATTGTGTTTTTAATGCATCTATCGTACGCTATAAATTTATTGAAAAAGAAAAAAAACCAAGATCTCGTGGTATAAAGTAATCAAGACAAAAATCTAGCAAGAATATACGATACAAAATACAAATAAGAAATTCGATTCAATTCGACTACATAAGATCTGTGCAATGTATTGTGCCATGGCCTTTATTGTGATAAGGAGCTACAGATTGAATATCGAAGTTAAATTTCCTCTCAATTTGCCTTCATTGCAACGTTTATATGGATCACTAGAGTTGATTAATACGCACCACAAATCAGCCAAAAATTACGGTTTTAATTGTAATCGATTTACCTTTGAAATTTTCAATAACATTAATATCGATTAAATTTTATTGATTAAAATTAATCGACCAGTCTTTTTAAATGAAATATTGTAGAATAAATTTTTAATAATCGAATATTTTTTTTTTATTTTATAAAAGTTATCGATAAATTTTCCATCGATAATTAATTATCGAAATGATTCTTATTCATAGAAAATTATAGAAATTTTTTTTTTACAGAAAATCATGGAAAAAGTTGATGTGAAATATAAAATGCTCGAAAAAGTTTATTAATGAAAGCTATCGAAAACTTTTTGTAAATAAAAAAATCGAAAAGATTTTTCTTTTACCAGACATAGGTTTTGCACATGAAGAATTATTGGAAAATTTTCTTGGAATTAGAATGTAATTAAAAAAGTTTTTTTATAAAAAAAAAATTATAAAAAAATTCCTTAACATTGAAAGTTATCGAAAATTAGATTTTAATCGATATTTTTTTCCATAGCAAAAATTATCGAAAATTATTTTTTTTACTATATTAAAGGCCATTTTTACAACTTGCCGTTAAAATTGGGTTTAGTTAAAGGTAACTTTAGCTGAAGTGAACTTTAAAGTCACCTTTAACTTCTTTTCGTTATTACAAACTACGGCCGTTCTAGAACTTGTTCAGGGAGCAGAATCTTGAAAAGTATCATACTAATTTTTTAGTTACGGCCATTATTACAACTTGCCGCTTACTACAAGGGAGGATTTTAACGGCAGATCAAATTGTTGTTTCATTATTATAAGTGGAAAATAAGATAGAAGTGAGCGTTAGCTAAAAGGAGGCATCATCCTGTGCCCGTAACTTTTCAAAGTTAAGTGTGTGGTTGAATGCCATATTATATCTTATTTTCAATATGGCAACTTCAAAAATAAACAAAATGAGCAAATTTAACAAAAAAGAAAGCCATTCGTCTGTCACTGCGTTAAACAAGAAAATGAAGCAGTTTAATCGACATTACCTCTGGCACTGCCTTACTTTTCATCCTACCCTTTAATATCTATATATTATATTATATTTATTTCAATATTAATTAGTAGGTGTTATCGACATTGCTCTGGCAACTGCCACCTTCTTGAAAAAGTTAACTTTAATTTATCTGTAGTTTGTAATAACGAAAAGAAGTTAAAGGTGACTTTAAAGTTCACTTCAGCTAAAGTTACCTTTAACTAAACCCAATTTTAACGGCAAGTTTGTAAAAATGGCCTTTAATATAGTAAAAAAAATAATTTTCGATAATTTTTGCTATGGAAAAAAATATCGATTAAAATCTAATTTTCGATAACTTTCAATGTTAAGGAATTTTTTATAATTTTTTTTTTTAAAAAAACTTTTTAATTACATTCTAATTCAAGAAAATTTCCAATAATCTTCATGTGCAAAACCTATGTCTGGAAAAGAAAAATCTTTCGATTATTTCTATTTACAAAAAAGTTTTTTCGATAGCTTTCATTAGATAAACTTTATCGAGCATTTTATATTTCCATCAACTTTTTCCATGATTTTCTGTATGAACAAAAAATTTCTCATAACTTTCTATGAATAAGAATCATTTCGATAATTAATTATCGATGGAAAATTTATCGATAACTTTTTATAAAATAAAAAAAAAAATATTCGATTATTAAAAATTTATTCTACAATATTTCATTTAAAAAGACTGGTCGATTAATTTTAATCAATAAAATTAATCCGATATTAATGTTATTGAAAATTTCAAAGGTAAATCGATTACAATTAAACCTGTAATTTTTGGCTGATTTGTGGTGCGTATTAATCAACTCTAGTGATCCATATAAACTTGCAATGAAGGCAAATATGAGAGGAAATTTAACTTCGATATTCAATCTGTAGCTCCTTATATCACAATAAAGTGCCATGGCACAATACATTGCACAGATCTATGTAGTCGAATTGAATCGAATTTCTTTATTGTATTTGTATCGTATATCATTGCTAGATTTTGTCTTGATTACTTTTATACCACGAGAGTCTTGGTTTTTTTCTTTTCAATAAAATTATAGCGTACGAGATGCATTAAAAACACAATAAAAGCGAGACAAACAATACAAAGTATAATATCGCCTTCCCCTGATGGTATTGAGTTATAACGAATTTGAAATTGTAATTGAAACTCGAAATTTGTCTTCTTTTTTTTTTTTTTTTTTCTTTTGCATTCATTTCTATTGTAAATCTTCGAGAGCAATTGTTATTCTTTTGTATCTCCTCTCTCTCAGATATCTTAATTGTGCATGCATAAAAGCTGCAGGATTCGTTTTCGTTTACTTTATGGTCTCTACGGTCTTGTTAGATCCGTTACTATATACATCAATTTAGTCCTTTTTAAGATTATAACATTGTGCGGTTAGCTAAAATACATCTCAATTGCAAGAAATACTGTACTTGATCTGATCTGATCTGATCTTTTTAAGTCTAGGTAACTTATACTTCAACAAGGAAGGCTCGGAAACTCATTCATCACGATCAGGTCATGATCATCACCTATCGTCAATTGTCGCATAACTTGATATTTTGACAATATTTAACCTACACAATGTTAATCTTTCTTTCTATTTTTATCATTCATCTAAATGACTGATTTAAAAACTTTATAACTTGTTACAAAACTATAGCTATAAATATGTATTCACGACACAATAACAATCAACAATATTTAAATTGAATCAAAATGTGCTGCAACATGAACTTAGATAGATAACATACGAGTGTGGGCTTGTACTCACATTAAGCATCCTGTAAGTAAACGCTTTACTTGTTGTTTATAGTTTGTTGTAAAAAAATTTAAATAATAAATAAACAAGTTAAAAATGCAAACTTATAAATGACTTCATACTAACGATTCTCATTATTGTTATGGCTATACTACTGATCCAATTGTAATTTTCTTATTTAATACGGATTTAGTGACCATTAAATTTTAAATATGTTTTTTAATAACGAATAAGGTATTCCCTGTTTAAATAACCTTTAAAACAAGATTTTGCCTTACGTACCCTGGCATGATTCATATATTAAGAAGTGAGCATTGCATTGTGCGCTAGGGCTGGTATTTTATTTTTGGGAATGATAAATTAATTTTTAAACAATTGACTTTTCTTTTAAAAACATTTCACGAGTTAGAAGTAATTTCAAAGTCCTTTTGCTTTTAGATTTAACTTTAACAAATAAACCCGTTATAGTATGGTGTCAGCCTTGCAGGTTGTGCTGGGATAAACTTTACAGAGGGGTCTCATAGGTGGAGCACTTACGCCTATTTTTTCAATAAATCCGAGGCCGGTTGAAAAGTGCTTAGTGCGGCCACAAAATTTGTGCTAGCCTAGGTCCGTTTCGCTGGTAATGAATTGTTGTGGAGCTAGGATGATGATCAAACTGACTTTTTTTTGTAGATCTTCTTGGGTGTTAGTCATGGACACTGTGAACATTCTGTGCCATTGTCGTTAATGTTTTTAGTGTCATTTATATAAGCTGGGAGTTAAGTTATGATTGAAACCTTCAGCATTTATTTTGTGCTAAATCTCTAGAGACCTTATATATTATCTCTTGATTCTGTAAAGGAGTATTCCGGAATCGTTAGGACTCGACGCTTCGTCACATAATTGTATGATAAAATGAATTCATAGACATTTTGTTCTTAAATAGTTAATGCTCAATGTGGCAGTGATTACGTATTTCGATGATGGGAGTCAAATTGAAAGTTCAACAGAAAATCAAATTTGTTCCAATTTCGTAGATTTTACTCTGGCTTCTTCATTTCGATATAATGAAGAGACAGTTTTCTTCTGTTTGTGTTAACGATCGTGCACTGATCTCGTGTAAGTATGGATAGTCGTCTGGTGATACTAATTTGTTTAACTGGGAATGCATCTATCTTTTTTTTAGGAGGCTTCTTGCGGGTGTGATGTATTTTTCATTTTCTATATCTATCCGTATCGTATTGTTTCTGACTATTGCATCTTATATTTGGCTCCGTAAAACTATGAATTCTTTTTTCAGTTTGCAACATAACTTTTAGAGTTCTATCCAATATTACGTTTCCATCGTCGCTATTGAAATTTATTTCCGTGAATATATTTATTGTAACATCTGACTAAACATTAGAGTTATCGTTTTAAGCTGGGTCAGCGTTTTTGGTCGCCCAATATCTTCTATTAGTCTGATTTTATAGCCTAGTAACTAGTCTTCTTTTTTCTGTAATTAAATTGCTATGGATGCGACAATGACTGTTCATCTTAGTAGTAACTTGCTCAAAAGGTAGATGCGATAGTAATTAAACGCGCCAATTTTTAACATCCTTTGTTTCATCCCTAATTGCTACTCAATATCTTACCCCTGCTACTCCTGAATCTTCTTCATATTTTTGGAAACTCAAGTAATATGACCTAATATAAAAAGATTAAATAAGATTGCCATTGAAACTTAATCTTAACTTAAAACGACAGATCTAACTGGTCTGGTGATCCATATTTATATATATCAAATTGTTTGTCACACCTTCACTTTTTGAATTAGCATTCCAAGAAACTTTTATACTTTTATTCCATTAGAATATTGCTTTACTGCTTGAGAACAATCATTTATATAGCGAATTGAAACGCAAAAATAACACTACTAGACACTAAATTCGGTAAATATTTTATATAAATCTTATTTTTATTTTTTATATGTTTGTATTAATATTCTTCAAGTTAATTTTTGTTCTTTGTTAATTTTATTTTATGTGCCTTTATTTTATAAATTATATCTTGACTTTTTTATGTGTAATTTTTAATTTTTTATTTCTTATTATCATTTATACATTTTTATATTATTTTATATAATATTTTTTTGTGTTAGTGTGTTGTATACAAATCTTTTAAACTTTTTTGTTCTAGATTTTTATGTTTTTTTTACTCTCTTATTTTTCATTTGTTCTTCTAATCTATTTTTTTATTGTGTGTTGGTTAATCCAGCCCAAAACCCTTTTACTTGTATCTTCTTGACATATGATATGTCCGATTCTCACCTTATAAATCTATCCATAATATCGTTAACACTCTCTGGAAATCAGTTTTTGATCTAAAAAAAAGTATTTTATTGTTCTTATTTGTCTAGTTCCTTGTCCCCACATCCGGGAAAATTTAATCTGAAATTATGTCATTCTCACATTTCACATTGTTCCGTAATTTCAATTTTTATATTTTGTAGTTTGTGACAACAAAATTGGTGTTGTTGTTCAAATATTCTTGTGTACATTGATAACAACATGGTATCAGATGATCAGGGACAGAGAGCAGGACGTGAAACTTGTTTTTAATTCTTCATTTAACATTTTTCAGTTACATGAATTATTACTCGTGTGTGTGTGTGCTCAAATTGACTTTTACTCCTCTTCCAAAAATTTTTCTGGTGGGTCCCACATGTTTATTTTTGATTGCAGGTCATGAAAATTTTATTGAGACGTTATGTGACTTGTACGAAAGATGCGTTCTTTACGGATCGAGCATATCTTTTTAAAATTCGCAACACTTTTGTGTAATTGTATAGTATACGGGAAGATTGATTATACAATTTCAGTTGTGGCAATTAAAATAGTAGGTTCTTAAGATTCCTTTATATTATTGGTAATAGGTACTTTGTAAGTGAGCGACTATATATTTTCTGGTAGTATAGCTCATGGACTACGATTTTTATATCGTTGAAAATAAAGTATTATACCATAATTTTTAATTAATTCATCATACCAATTCAGATTCCAAAGCAATGTACTAGTGGATGTTATTGTTTCTCATATATACTTTGGAGTACGCAGTTTTCATAGAGATAAGATTTGCTATGAGAACTCAATCCTGTCATTGCAAATTTTCGGACACGTGTTTCTTGTAGACTATCAGGAATGAGAATTTCTGAGTTTTCTAGTGTTGTAAACGCATGATTTTTGTTCCGCCGGTGTTAATTTTTTGTGCACCTAGTTATGGTATAAAATTATACTGTTTGGGACTAATCACTGCGTCCACCTAACGTGTCCATTATAATTTGATCTCGTTTGATAAATGTTTTATATGGTATGACATTTTACTTGCCGCCACTCTGATTGTACAAGAATCGTTATCTTAAAAATTACAAGACGGTTTGCGTTCTATGAAGTGACGCTAAAAAATGTTTGTTGGTTTGATGCATGCATGATTAATTTACCCGTATAATAATGGAAACGTTGAGGCAGTCTTGAAGCGAAGTAACATATTCTGATAGGTGTTTGAATTACCGAGGGTTGTGTTTGTTCTAGACTGCAACAGCTTTGGTAACGTTGCTAACGATATTTGAAATCAGAGTAGATTTGTTATTTAAGCTTTCAACTGGCATAGTATCTAGTTGTTTTCTAAAGGCTTACTGAAATTCCTGTATATGGCTGCAGAGCATAAAATAGCGCTATTAATGTAGTAGATTTCATCCAACAAAAAGTCGAAGTCAGACCAAAAGGTCTTATTGTCAAAGACTGTCATAAAAAGGCTGGTCCATTATCAATTGCCTTAGTCAGGTGATTACGACCTAGTTCTGCATCTACTCACTATGGTTGTGGCGTATAAATTTTTAACGTATGAGGTTGCTATGACCTACCAGGTTGAGAGTCGACTCGACTTGACAAGATTATTATTGATGAAACTGTTTCATGGCAATCTTTTTCTTACGCTGCAATTTTACCAAGAACACATGATTGGAAATTGAATTCGGCCCGGAGAAAAATATTTTCTCTTCGTATTTCGTTTAGCTGGAGATATTTGACCTGGTATTTTAACCGAGGCCTCACGTCTAATATAACTTACTCGACTAGACTGCGGCGACTCTTCGTCAAAGAGAGAAAATTATATAATTTACCCGATGGTAGGAAAATATATCGCTTTTAATCAGGGATAAATTCCTAACGCAGTTTCCTGCTACTTCCTGACGGGAAATAATAGCATGCATTATAGGACATCCATAGGAAATGTTTACTGATATGCAAATAAGATAGATTGCTTACCTCACCACTGCACCCAAGGCATATCCTCAGAAGACGTTGTTTCGTATGCTCAATGAAGACTAACATCCAACAGAGTTGTAAACTATTCCAAAGAGATACAGATTGAAGTTTCAACGAAAAAGTCAAAAAAGAAAAAAGATGAAAGCGATCGTTCGCAATTCCTGGTCATTTTTTTTTTAAGAGCAGTGCTTTTTGTTTTATCAGCTTTTACGAGCTAGTAAAGTTGGGTATCTTTCAAAAGACATTGGTCGGTGCCTATACCATTATGTGCACGATTTCAGCGCCAAGGAACTTACTCTTCGGCTTAGCTTATAACGCATAATGCCGTACTAAATCCAACGCTCGTTCGTCACACATCCCAACTATTCGCTTTCCACCGGGTTACCCACAAATCAAGTATTACTTGGTTTTTTTTTAGAGTTCTGGGGGTGGTGATTCAGCGAATGTTGCCTTCCAATTCTGCTGACTTGCTCTCTCAGTCAGTTCTTTGCGCATCAAGTACCTTCCTTTGCGAATAAACACACACGCGTTCAATTGTCCATTGAGAGTACAGAACATATCAGGTTAACTGTATCATTGTTCGAGCTGTTACCTGTGGTTTAATCCTATTTCCTTTTCCGGGCATACTTTCGTTTGTATCATCGTATCGCTGGGCAAGGTGAAGATAAAATGCTGTCGTCCGTTATCGCACTTTTCATTTCTGCATTCAGGGCACTGCTTCATCTTCGTCTAATTTGTGATTTGCCACTACTTATTCCTGGTAACTCCTATAATTCTATATCTAGAAGGCTTATTTGTAGGTATAGGAAAAATAGTAAGACCTTAACGTATCATCTCATCAAATTGAATTAGTAATAGAATGTATAATAACTAATATATCGTGTCTTGGCCTAATGCAAAACGTATTTTGATTGTACTACGAGATATTCATCACATAGTTTGATGGAGCTTGATTAGATATGGCATTTATAAGATCTTTGATATTTTAATTGTATAGAAATGCCAAAAACGTAACGATATATCCATAAATACTGTTGCGATATTTATCAACCTCAAGAACCTATAATTTGAATAATATATTACATATTTGCTAATATTATCATGTTAGCACTAGCAACCTAATAAATACATTACTTCTTGGAGATAGAGTTAGATTCTTGTGGGTCTGTTAATTTAAATTGTGTATCTAGAGATGTTGTTAGATTTGTTTGCAGACCTTATTGTGATCCATATTGTTTTGTATAATATGATTGAGTATGATAAGTTTGTCATTGATATTCAAAATAGCTGAATAAGTAATACCATATTACCTCGAATATGTGCAGCATTTTCGAGGTACGTACGTAAATTAATTGCTTGATCAATTATGCCATTTGTAAGGCTAGCGAAAAATCGTCTAATTCGAATTTACCTAGAATGAGGATTATTATAGAAATCTTAACCACATTCGATACCAGTTTTCAATTTTTTATTATGACGATAAATACCAGCACAGATGACCTTTGGGATGTATCGAATTGGATGAGATTGAATGCATTACTAACTGATGGTCAGCTGGGATCTGTAAGGGACTAAATAGGTACCAACGGCTGGATCATTGTTTTTGTGACAGTTTAAATATCCGCATGTAGCCAAATATTTTTATGTATATTGTAGAAGTAAATAAGAATTCGGAAATATTGTATAATAATTGGTTAGTCACTATAAGGATGATGCTATGTCCAGGTAAATTGTAATTGAACTGATTGTTTATGATAGCGATAGTGATATATAAGAGAAATGGTACATGTTCTCATGCATGAAAGTATTTTCTTAGATTAAATGATTTGATTGCATAATGATCATGTAATTTTAAATAACAAACGTATATGAAGTATTATTGATAAATATATTATATTTGTCATGGTTGTTCCTGATGATAAAAAGTCAATGTCTCGATTATTTAGAATGAATTTGTGTACTATTAATCTCATATTCTTCTTTTTT
>QOCX01000297.1:12326-75287 GCA_005959815.1 Sarcophaga bullata | reverse complement strand
AGTTGACCACAGATTGCAACCATGGTAGGAAGTACTTCGTTTCTTGGCTGGTTACAATGGCAAATTGTTGATTGGTTCATTATCTTACCAGAGATATGTATGGAAATATGATTTAATTTAATTGTTGTTAGTAGTTTGGCAAAATAGACGCTCCGAATTAATGCCAATATCATCGATATTCATCTCCCCTTTGAATTCTTTACATTAATAGTTCAATAATGAAATTTATACGAATAAATCAAAATTGTTGTATTTTTTTGAAGAGAGATGTATCAGAGGACATCTTCCCGAAGATGTTACAAACATTATTGCAAATACAATATGCCCTCAATTAACAATTACGGTGTAGAGTATAACAATACAATACATGACATGATACAATTGTATACTCGTACGTATGTACATTAAACTTATGAATTAAAGATAAAGAAAGATATCAACTAATAAATCTACTAAATAGTATGACAAACAATCGTCAAATGAATGAGAATAAATTGTGAAACCACAGAAGATTATTATTATACGGATCTGGAAAGTAATCATGTATTATGAAAGGATGGAATGGAATGGAATAGAAGGGGGTGGTTGGTATTTTATATGATGGAATGCCATATAATGATGGCATACAATAATACAAAATTAAACAAATTAAATGAAAAATTCGTTTTTTTTTCTCTCTCTCTCTCTCATAAATTTCAAATTTATTAAAGTTAATCTGATAATAGAATTAAATGACAGATGACAGTTGTATAGTCACTTAATTTAAATCAATTCAATTCGCACAAATTTAAATGGAAATGGAAAAACTGTTTAACCGCAAAGTAGAAATAGAGTCTACGTGCAATAGAGAAAATTCTTGTTTAATGTTCAAGTTTTTTTTTTAATTTTTACTTACGAAAGCACAAAAGCATTCTGTACATTAAATGAAGACAATTTCTGAATAATTTTCTCGCAAAAAGTATGAACAAGGACAAAAAGTCTACGGGTGTATTACATGGAATAGTGGAAATAACAAAGCAATTCCTGGTAGCTACAATGAAAACTTTCATGGGCTTTGTAAACCATTAAATCAACACTCGCTGTCACAGTAGTGCTATGATTTTTGTAACGACTCTGGATTTAAAAGCCAACTTTTTGACATTTAAAAGGGATCGCCGTATTTGAAAGAAAGAGGAAATAATATAGGCCAACATGGGCTCCTTCCCCTTATAATGAGTAGAGCTGCCAACTGAAAGATTCATACACAGTTGAATTTTGAATAAGTACAGTTAAACGATAGTCTGGACTTTTCGATAGAAGGATCGCATTATGGTGTGCAGATCTCGATTTTATAAAAACTCTCGGATTAAGGAAGTTTATATATGATAGCAGCGAGTGAAATTAAAGCTATCTTGTGGTATCACATGAGATGGTACAAAAGACCCCTCTGTTAGAATATAGAGGATTGGTACGCCATAGAAGAGTAGTTTTAATCGGTCTCCAACCTCTGAACCGTATGCCAACTCCATTACACAATGACTCGTGAGAACTTCAGAATATATGTACCTGACGTTCGTTGTAATGGCATTGAAATGAAATGGATTTGAAAAGGAAAGACAAGCAGTAGATCGGTAAGTTTTTATGTATTGCGTAACAGCGTAACTTTATTATACCTGCTCTAGCAAGTTCGCTGAGACCAGAAACTCGTATTAAATTGCGGCTTATGTCCACCAGCTTAGACATGATGGATGAATCCAAAACAGATCTAATTATCGCCCAGTTATTACAGACTTCAAATTTAGTACATGTATCTGTATCGTATCTGCATCTGTATCTGTATCTGTATCTGTATCTGTATCTGTATCTGCACTGTATCTGTATCATGTATCTGTACTGTATCTGTATCTGTATCTGTATTCTGTATCTGTATCTGTATCTGTATCTGTATCTGTATATGTATCTTATTGTATCTGTATCTGTATCTGTCATCTGTATCTGTATCTGTATCTGTATCTGTATCTGTATCTGTATCTGTATCTGTATCTGTATCTGTATCTGTCTGTTTATATTTCATTTGTTTTCTATTTTGCAACTTCTAGAATGTAAAAGTTGATTTGTTATTGTATTTGTTTTCTATCTCTATTTGCCATGAAAATGCTAGTAGTTGGAGATTCTTGACTCAGCATGATTTGTGGCCACAGAAAGACGGAGAGATGTCCTAAGATAAAGATCTTTGACTCGATTTTAAAATCATTCGTGTAGACTTCACTCAAGAGCCTAGGGATCGTTAGATAAAAAAGACAAGTGCCAAGAGGGAATAATCTCTCTATGTAATGAGGCAAATATGTCAAGTACCTCATTAAAACCTCATTAAAGCTTAAATTGTAACGTTATATTGATAAGATATATTCGGGTATACTCAACTAAATGATTCTTCAGATGAAAGAAATTTAACAGCTAACCGCCTAACCAGTTGGTCAAGATTTTCAGAATAAAAAAAAAATTGTTTTAAAAAGATTTTTATTTACTTTAAATGTGACACAATCAATTAATTGATGTTTTTCGTATGATTTTCACTAACATTTACTGTATATTGTGTAAACACGAAATAATTGCAAATATTTATTGCCTGTCAAAATCGATATATTTTTCTAAAAATTTCCCTTTGGCGCAATAATCATAATAAATCGCATTTAGAAATTAAAAAAAAAGAATATTTGTTTGAGAGACATTTATTGAATATTAAAATGTTTATTTTAATAAAATTGCAAATGCAATACGTATGTATGTGGAAAATTCATTTTGAAATTTTCAAAGAAAACTATTTATGGGGCATTGTATATCGAAGACACACACTGATTGTATGCTAATTATCGAATAATAAAATTTTAATCTTATTAGAGACAGGCAAAAATAACACAGTATTTGTAACAACAATCTGTCTGTGGTATTAGAATTATTTTTTTATTATTTTAAAGCACAGATTAAAATAAAAAAACTATTCAAATGCATTACTATGAGATAAAACTCATGAAACAAATCAATTCTGTATTTAGAAACATTCCATATGTGCAATAAAATTTAAATATGAAAACTAAATTGGATTAAAAACAAGTGATCAGATTTCTAATAAAATTCTACGCTCTCTTAATTAAAAAAAAAACAGAGAATGAACGCATTATTAAATATTCACAATATTTTAATCTTTTATGCTTGAAAGCATGCTGCAACATTTATGGGAAAAATGTAAACAAATTCCGGGAAAACATTTGTTCACATTTACTATTCATATTCGAGAGATTATTTAAAGGTAGCCAGTGGGGGGGTTTTTTTTTTTTTGAAATATTTCCAAGGTTATGTGCTATTTTCAATAATATTTTCTCTTTAATTTCTAATCCCTTTTACTACTTTTACTTTTTTATTTTGCTGGTGACAGCACCATTTCCTTGAATGTTCACATAGCTAATAAGAGAGACTCTGGATCTCATTAGATTGTACTTCAAAGTGACTTGCTGTGGGCAAGAACTTGCGGTTTGTGCAGATTTCTGGCAAAATCTCGGATAGAAAAAAAAATTGCCATGAGAAAAAAAATCTGTCGTTCGGAATCGACTTTAAGCTGTAGGTCCCGCCACTGTATAAAATTGAAACACAAAACACAAGTCACGTGAGAAGCTAGGTTGTAATCCTGACTGAAGGGTTGTAATGACCAATTACGTATGTATGATAGCACTTCCAATTAGTAGTAACAATTTTACTTACTTACTTACTTAATTGGCCATAACAACCCGATTAACGGATTTCGGCCTGCCGCAACACATCCTTCCAGGCGCCTCTGCATCTTGCGCGCCTATGCCAGTTGGTCACACCAATCGATGACAGGGCTTCCTTGATTTAGTCCTTCCAACGGATACAGGGTCGTCCTGTTCGCCGACTTTCGCAGATCCCCGCATCAAATACCCGTCTCGCCGGAGCATCCTCCTCCATTCGAACGTCATGGCCGAGCCAGCGCAGCCGCAGGATATTAATACGCTGCACAACGTACATGTCATTGAGGAGCTCATGCAGCTCACTGTTGTATCGGATGCGGAAATCTTCGCCAACTCGCACTGGACCGAAGATCTTACGTAGGACTTTTCTCTCGAATACTCTCAAGGCTGCTGCATCGGTGCTTTATAAAGTCCATGCCTCTGCGCCATAAAGAAGCACGGGTAGAATGAGCGTCTTGTAGCGTATTAGTTTCGTCGCACGAGAGAGGTCTCTGTTACTCAATTGCCTATTGAGACCATGGTAGCACCTGTTGGCAAGAGTGATCCTGCGCTTGATCTCCAGACTGACATCATTTTTGGTGGTAACGGCGGAGCAAAAAGATAGATGAATTCCTTGACTATATCAAAAGTATAGTTATCGGCCGTAATCTGAGAATCAGTTCGCCGCACTTATCTATTTGCAGATAACATATACTTTGTTTTGCCCTCATTTACTGCCAGACCCATCTTCACAGACTCCCTTCCAATAGCGCTAAAGGCAGCAGTAACATCTCGCTTGGTACGCCTTATGATGTCAATGTCGTCAGCGTACGCAAGCAACTGGACACTTTTATGGAAGATAGTGTCATTGCGATGCACTCCCGCCTTTCGCAAAACACTCTCCATGATGAAGTTGAAGAGGTCGCATGATAAGGGATCGCCTTGTCTGAAACCTCGCACGGTATCAAAACGTTCGGAGAGGTCCATTCCTACTTTGACGGAGCTGCAGGAATTGCTCAACGTCAATTTTAAACAATGCTTTTCTAAATTCAGTTAAGAACTAAACTTTTCAACATAAGATGTTCAAGAACTCGGACATTAGTTCATGATTACGTATTCTGCGGACTTAAAACCATGCAAGTCTTTCATTCTGAATGTTAAAAAATAGGAAACGTTTTACGTTTTACCAATTGATCTTCAATGAGTACAAAGCAAATATCAACAGGAAATACTCGTGTAATGCGTGAAGCATTGCCGAATCAATGTTAATAACTGTGAACATTTTTTTAACATAACGGCACGTTTGTTTTTGTAACAAAATGAAGCTGCACTTTGAATAGAGTAGTTAAATGTACACACCTATACGCCATTAAGTTTGTAAAACAAATCGAATTGAAGTTTTAATTTAAAGAGGAGAAGTAAAATTGCAAAAAAACTGTTTAAAAACTTCAACAAGTTTAAGGTTTAAGTTTGAAGTTTAGAATTGAAATTGTTTTTAAATTATATTGTAAAACGATAAATAAAAAAAATAAGAAAGAAAACAAGAAAAACCAAACAATTGTGGTGAACAATTAAAACAATTTCATGGTAATTTTTATGTCTTAAAATTAAACGATTACCTTTAAACATTGACCATGCCCATGTCTAGTACAATATATGCACCTGACCTTCATTGTAATGCGTATCCAATGAAATGGATTTGAAAAAAGCAACAATAATTAGCAGATCGGCTAGTTTTAATGTGTTTTAACCATTTCCTGCTAGAAATTATAACTTCATACAGCATTAGCGAGTGCTATTAAGCATAATAAAAAACAATTTTATTTGCAAAAGAAAAGAAAATAAAACCAAGGCTTTTATTATTTAATAAAAAAGCAAAAAAAGCAAAAACAACAAAACAGTGTTTATTGTTTATATTTTACACTTTCATTACCTGATCATGATTATTTATATCCTCGTCGTTGTTTCATTTCTTCGAAATCACTTTCATATCATAATTGAATGAATGAATGAATGGAATGAATGAATGGAATGAACCAAGATAAACAAAAAAAAAAAAAACCAGTTTCAACACAGACAGCAAAAACTTTACTTCACATATTTAATTTTTGTTTTTAAATTTTTATTTAAAAAAAATTTCATTTATTTTGTGGTAAATTCAGCATCTCCATGGAAAACCAATTCACCACAAAACTAACAAAATTATTAACTGAAATCTCTTTTATTGCAACAACAAAACATAAAATTTTTTTAAAAAAATAATCATAAGGTGTGCTAAAAATGTCATGGCGATTTAAAATTTTCTTTTACATCTAACTTCCGGTCTCCACATTACTTATGTATCCATACGGACGTACATCACCATAGTCTAGTAGGTAGTGTGTTGGTTCAAACCCCAGCTCAGACATCTCCAACTAAACGAAACAACGAAAAAGTATTTCTAAGGCGACTTCCTCTCAGCAAATTTCTGGCAAAAACTCTGAGAGCAAAAATAAAAACTGACATGAAAAGTTTCTCAAAAAAAAATCTTTCGTTTGGAGTCGATTTTAAACTGTAGGTCTGGCCACTCGTCTATAAAATTAACACACACAGCATGAGTTTTGAGAAGGTGAGAGATCCTAACTGAAGGATTGTAATGGCCAATTATGTATGTATGTATGCAGATATCACGGTCTTTGTCTTAGAAATCACTGCCTTTATCCATTAGCCTGTTGGTAACCTTTTTATATATTCAATTGCTAAAGAAACTACCACGAAGTCCTAATATCGGTTTAAATCAAACCGCAAAGACCTCAGATTGAGATCTCAATCGCTATAGAAGGAGCACATAGAAAAGCAATCAGTATAGATCTGGAAGGAAAAATCATCACTGAAAGATGGACCCTGAAGGCAGTATATATTACAGTGTATATTACTAGATTTCTTAAAAATCTATCATTAGGACTCGACTTTAAATTGTAGATCCCACCACTTGTTGATAAAACTAACACACATAACATAGCATAAGTGAGAAGCTAGGTTGTAGTCCTGACTAAAGAATTATAATAACGAATTAAGTTAGTAATTACTAAAATGTGAACTAAGTATGTGAAATGATATCTCAATTGCAGCTGCTGGTAGTGGAATTCAGAAATTTGCTGTAATCAACCATTTTAAAGGATTCGCTAGCGGCATTAGATTACTTTAGTACTACTTCCACCATACTTCCACCACTTGAAGAAGACCCCGACGTTCTCCAGTAGAGATATACTACTGTATTGAATCATTAGACCTCCATCGCAAAGTGAACTTCAATTTTGAAGACCTTAATGATTGTTCTTCTCGTAGAGCTTATTGTCTAATGGGTTCTACAACACAAGAGACTCGTTACATACATACATAATTGGCCATTACAACCCTTTAGTCAAGATTACAACCTAGTTTCTCACATTACTTATGTTCTGTTTGTAAATTTTATACATGAGTGGCGGGACCTACAGTTTTTATTTACTCACAGAGTTTTTGCCAGAAATCTGCTGAAAGGAAGCCACCGAAGAAATATTTTTTTTCATATTTCGTTTTTGATGTCTGAACGGAGATTCGAACCCTGGTCTTGCGTCTAATAAGCCAACACACTACCTACTAGACTACGGCAACTGCAAGACAAGAGACTCGTTAAATTACTCTGCCTATAGAATTTTCTTTACTTACACCACACCACACCACATATTACTTTAAAGAGACTCGACGTTCTCACAGTAGGGGTATTTAACTGAATCAATTGTAGGCTATATTAATTGAATCAGTCGCAATGTGGACTTTTAAAGAAATCAGTGATCCTTCTTCTCGTAGAGCTTAATGAGTTTTACAACACAAGAGTGTATTAGTCTCGGTACGCGTATATAAACTACTCTGCCTACAGAATTTTCTTAGCATGCCCATGCCCAGTTATGAAGAGTTATTTGTTCAACTATTTCATAGAATGTGAATGTAAGCTTCATAGTTTTAAAACACATGAGAGCACAGAGCTTTGCATTGCGAACATAAATGCCAAAACGAATTAAGTTATCACTTCTGTTTCATGAGGAAAATAAAAAGTTTTTAATTGAAATCAATTCTAATCTTTAAAATCTTTTGTTTTTTTTTTATATTTTTAATGCCGTTGATAAAAGATTTTATTATATAAGAATGAATGATAAAGAGTTTGTTTGTAACAAATTTGTTTAATGCTTAACAAAATTTTCAAAAAAAAAAAAAAAAAAAAAAAAAAAAAAAATTGCCCGAAAAACTTGCTTACAAAAACAAAGATAAAAAACATTCAAAAAAATTCTCGTTATCAATGACATTAAATAATACGTTATTACACCTTTTCCTTCTTTTATTTTATTTTATTTAACAAATAAGAGAATACTCGTACATCCAGTCTGGCATAATCAGATATTATCTTAAACGGAAGTTTTGTTTTTAACAAGAAACGAAATATTTAAATTAGAACACTTTGAATATTAAACATGCATTTGAATATTCAATTTTAACAATACAAAATTAATTTTTTAAAAATAATCTTGTTTTTAAAAAAATGCACAGTTAAACAACAGCAAATGTGTTTGGAAGCTGTTTTTAAAGACGGTGGCAGTATTTGCCGGATTTCCGTGTTGATCAGGGTGGTCAAAATCTGTTGTTTTTTAGGCAGAAAACAAACTCTTTTTTCCTGATACACGATCATATTGAAGAATTTCGTTTAATTATCCATCAGCTCTTACACAAAATCGCCGTAGTCTAGTAGGTAGGGAGTTGGCTTATTAGACGAAAGGCCAGGGTTCGAATCCCCGGTCAGACATCAAAAACGAAATATGAAAAAAAAATATTTCTTCGGCGGCTTTCCTCTCAACAGATTTCTGGCAAAAACTCTGAGAGGAAATAAAAATTGCCATGAAAAGTTTCTCAAAAATCTGTCGTTCGGAGTCGACTTTAAACTGTAGGTCCCGCCACTCAAGTATAAAATTAACACACACAACATAAGTAGTGTGAGAAGCTAGGCCGCAATCCTGACTGAAGAGTTGTAATGGCCAATTATGTATTTATGTTATGTGTCTTACACAAAATGTTTTGGTAGCTTTTTTTTTTTTTGTTTCTTTATCCACGATACCTTAATATTGCATCAGCCGATTGATCAATTGAATGAAATACGCTATGGTAGCTTATTAATTGAGCCTGATAATAATCTCTCTTTCTATGGGTAGCCTATTATTAGCAATTTCCACAATCATTTTGCAATTATTTTCTTCATATATAGACGGGTTCAATGCAAGACATTGCAGTTTGTTTTTTTCTTCTCTCTTGTTTTTAATGGATTTTGTCATTTAAAAAATTTATTTTCTGATTAATTTTATTTTTTATATTTTCTTCATACATACAGACATACAGACAGAAGATGGTGGTACATCCATATACATACGTATGAAGGAAGACCTTTAGAAGAGAATATGAAAGAAGCAAGTATTGGAAATAAAAACAATTATCGTTTATCAATGACTCTATTGAATACCAATTCTTTTATTTTTTTTATTTTTGTTTTTTTTTTATTAAAAATTGAATTTTTTTCTTTCTGTTTTTCTGTCTTTATTTATTTTCTTTGCTATTTTTTTTCTTCTTCTAGCAAATCAAAGATTATTTGCTGCGCTTATTTATTGGCTCAAAGTACGGAAAACAGAAAACCAAAATCGTATAAAATTATTTCTTTTTTTATTTGATTTTTATTTTATTAAACAAAACAAAAAAATAATTTAATTACTTGTACTTAGCTCAGCGTATATACAATACAAGTAGAAGTGTACCACGTCTATGTACTCGTACTATACGAATAATACGATGCCAGTTAGAAAAATTAAAGAAAAAAAAAAAAAAACAACGATAAAATGAAACTGGTTTCTATTCTCCAAGTTGATCGGTTGGTTTTCATGTTGGATACGATGATTTACAGCCAGCCAACTAACCACTATATAAAGTGTTTAACAAAAATCCACATACAGTTGAAATCGAAACTACAACAAAAGCGATGAATTTTATAAAAGTTTAGTATTGTTGGTATCTCTACGAACATCTACGATAAATTGTTATTGTTTGGGATTTAAATTCACAGGATTTTCCAAATTTTGCAGTAGAAAAAGGAAATTTTGTTTAATGATCCTAAGTTAATAAATTTCGAATGCTTGATTAACAACGTTTTGGGACGACTTTCAGTAGTGGTGTCTGAAAATGCCTTAAAGCACTAATTATTACAACTTTCCGTTAAAGTTTGGTTTAACTAAAGGCACATTTAGCTAAAGTGGACTTTAAAGTCAACTTTAACTTCTTTTCGTTGTTACAATCTAATGATAAAATAAAGTTAATTTCTTCAAAAATGTGGCAGTGCCGAAGCAATGTCGATAAAACTGTTCAATTAAACAAGTTTTTTTAAACGCAGTGCCTCGTTTTTTGTTGCATATGCTCATTTTATTTAAATTCAAGTTGCATATTAAAAAATATATAATATGACAATCAACCACACACTTAACTTTAAAAGTTTCCGGCAGGATGATTCTCCCTTTAGCTTAATGCTCACTCAACCTTATTGTCCACTTATAATAATGAAAAACAATTCATCGCCCATTAATATCCTCCCTTTAGTTAAAGGCGAGTTGTAATAATTGCCCTAACTGGTGTAAATTATTTCGATAGCTATTCTGCGGAGGAATAATACCTAAAAATATGCTACAATAGTGATTTACATTGTTCTGATCTTATATATAGTCGATATGATGCTAAGTATATTTTGTTTTGATACTTTTTTGGGCCCATAAAATTAATTAAAAAAAATTTGTGGGAACCACAAAGTAACACGTCCTATTGTGGTGGATTTCTAAAACTCTGCTTTTAGGAATGCTCGTTATTCACGAATAAAGTTTCTTGTAAGTCACATTAGGCCTACAAAGGCCTTTTTCGGAAATCGAATCCCTTCTCTATGTACCTCCTGAACGAATTCTAAGCGAAATTTTCGGGTGTTTTCCTGATGAGAAACTTTTTTATTCTTACAATCTCAAAAATAAAAGCGTAATTTTATGAACAACTCTGAAGTTCTAAAAAAAGTCATGCAGTCAGCGAAATACGGACAACATCGAAATGAAAAACAAAAAATATATAGAGAATATATGGTGACTTCTGGAGTCGCCGTAGTCTAGAGGTAGTAGCGCGTCGCATTAGATCGTAAGGCCGCCATTCAAGGCCGCCATATCAGACATTAAAACGAAAAAATATTTTTGACGACTAACTCAGCAGAGTTCTGCTAAAAATCTCGAGTATAAATAAAATTGCCATGAAAAGTTTCTCAAAAACGTGCGTTCGGAGTCGACTTAAATGCAGGCCCGCTACTCATGTATAAAATTGACGAATACGAGACATAAGTGGTATGACAAGCTAAGTGTTATCCTGGAGCTAGGTTGCAATGATCAATTATGTATGTGTGTGAATGAGTAGTTATACCACTTGATCGGCTTCACCTTCTTCATTACATAGAGTAATTTTTAGGAACAATTTTGATGTTCTTAAGACGTCATAAATTTAGTGAAATGCAGAGGTTTATCATTGGAATATTACTGGATTAATAAGCAAAAAAACTTAATCGTGTTCGATTCAATTAGAAATATTATCGGCTTTTTGTTTTTTGTTTGAAGAAAAATATTTTTAATGTATGTAGACTTATATCGGCCACTGTTCAATTAACTTCATCATATAACACTCCTTCACTTCCAGCTACAAAGAAACTACAAACAACAATTGCAGAAAATGTGAATGCTAAAAAAAAAAACAACAAATAATAATAATACAATACAAAGAAGAAGAAGAAGAAGAAGAAGAATAAGAAAAAGTGATTACCAAATAAACTCAAACTAATCCCAACCCCCTCTGCTGACCATAACAACAAAACATTTTCTTGTTATCACAGTAAAATTACCAAATAAAACGTAAACAAAATTGAAAAAAAAAGAAAAAAACCCACGAAAAGAAAAAAAAAACATTCTCAATTTGAAGATGAAAACCGCAAGATAATTAAGCAATAATGATACCTAATGACACTTTTATTGTGCCCGCGTATATAAGCCATATATCAAGTAAGCGTTTAACACACGAAACGGATTCTTAATAACGACGTTAATTTTCTTTAATATTGTACTTCTTCTATACGTTTTTAATACTTTTTTTTTTGCTTTTTCTTTCGTTTTGTATCATTTGCCCTTTTGTGTGGAATCAAAGTATTTTTTAATTGCCCTAGACGACGACAACATTGTTGTCGTTCTTCAATGGAAAAGCAAAAGAAAAGAATACCAGCTATAAAGTTTACATACATACATACATACATACATTCAAATAATTATTGCCGTTTTTTTTGTGGGCTGTTAAACTTTAAAACAATTAATTGAATTAATATGTCTTCCATTTATGCTTCGTATTATTCTTGTTATTATTATGCCAACGACATTAAAAGCTCTGCTCTTCTGTCTGCGTTTTTTAAAGGGATAAGTATTGTGTGAAATCCACCCACAACATATTTTCTACTAATTTTGTTTTTTCTTTAACCATCATTTGATGCTGAACAATAACTGGAAGAAAGAAACTTTTTAAATATTTCTAAGCATTAGAAAAGATTAATTTGAAAACGAATTTAAGACATAATAAAATAAATTGAGAACTCATTATAATGCATATTTGCTAGGATTATAATGATGATGATAATATAGACACGCTCTCTCTCTCTCTCTCTTTCTCTTGGTATAAATTATCTCTTGGTATTATTCTTTTTACATACAAAAATAAAGCTTTTAATTTTATTATTTAAGATCGTTTTTTTTAATCATTATTAACATCAATTAAGATTAAAATTGATTCTAATTGTTTTAGTTAAGACAACTAGAAATTTATGCCTTAAACTCTTTTATAATCGCTTCATGTACGTAAGATTTTTATTATTTTTTTTCGAATGATTTTATAAAAGAATTTTCGCCTTGCAGGTGCTTGCGTCACTCGTTATTATTTTGCCCAACCCTATTTTACTTTATGAGTGTAATTTTTTTTGTTTTGCTAAAATACTAAAGGCATCATAGTTGAAAGAATGCAATGAAACATATTTAAAGATTGGCACATGACCTTGGAATACTTAGCAAAAATTTTGTAAAAACATACTTGCAAACGACATTAGACACTGAGTCGCCAAAAAGCATTTGTGAAGTTCACAGGTCATGAATCAGAGACAAAATATTGCAGCATCTGAATGGGTAGATTAACATATACCTGCCCTTCGGTCCCTCCTCTTGATATAAAATGATTTCATAAGCTGACGGCAGCACCATATATTCCTTTGGTGTAAAGTTCCAATATTATCTGGTATTTGCTCAATATCTTGGTATTCTTAAAGGGACAACAATAGCAACTTTCTCCTTGAAAATTTACTGTCAGCCTTTGCACATTTGAGTATTGAACATTTCGGCTGATGGTCATGGTAAACGTTTTGGTTCGATAAACGAAAATATTCGGAGTATCCTTTGACGCTCTTTTCAATTTTTCATTACATGCTGCTTAAACCAGTAGAAAAGCAAAAAAGCTAGAATAAGATCATCCAGACTCTCTCTCTCTCTGGTTCTCGTGGCATACGACAAAGAAGATAAAAATGGCCATGCATAAAGCAATTGATCGATACGATCGGGGTTTGCACAGCCCCGATATGAACTAAGTTTCTAAGTTGCACCAAGCTTACTGGCTTTTTCTAACTGTGATTAGCTGCTGCACAGTGTTTGACAACATCTATCCCGACGAAATTGAAATCTGGTTGGTTCACTATTCTCCTAGCATGAGAGGATAAAATATCTGCTATTCAGAATCGATGCCCAACCTACCAATAAAGACCCCACGTCACAATACATTTTTTTTCGTTTTGAGGAACCAAATTTTCATGAAAACCTTTCACAATTTTAACGCTTTGGCATTCCTTCGTACCAAGAGTTTTTAAAGTTTCATTGCAAATTTTACACTAACATTGCGAAGATAGCAGACCACTGGGTATTGAGTAGCATCATGTTCGAAACAATCCTAAAGTCCCAAAGGTATGTGTGTAAAGAAGTAGAATTTTATCATTTATTTTCATGATTAATAAGCAAGTACCTGAAGTGCTCAGGCACCCAAGATATCTTCTTATATTATCAAACTTACACTAGATAGGCCGGATTACTAGGAAAGAATCTTCTCAAAAACTACAGCCAAGTTCCGGGTAACGTTAGTATTATGCAGAAGCTTCAACGTACTTGCTATAAGGATTTCGGACGACTAATCGCACTTTTACCATGCCTAGTTCGTTTCTATTTCTGGTAAGTGCAGAAGAATTTTCATGATGCGAGAGCATTCTGGTAAACTCTTTATTCTAAAAGCACAACAATCAACAACCACTTTATGCGTGATAAAGTGAACATCAAAAGGGTAAAGAAACTCATTCCAGTGCCCGTATTTCTTAAACTCTTAGCAACTATATTATTAGATGCCATAGTCAGTTTGCAACTCTATTTATAGAAGCCTGAATCATCTCACTATGTAACGCATATTCTTATCAATTCCTTATTCTAGAAACTGGTCTTTCTTAATGGAAATTAGAAGGCCGAAACCATTACTTCGTGGGATGCTGTAACAAAATCTTGAACAATATTCACATTTTCAGTCAGTCTTTATAGAATATAAGTTTAGCTATCACCAAGCTACATACGTAAATACAAATTCTTATCTTCCTAATGCCATTTAACGTAATTCAATCTCACTCACTTATGATGCAAAACATCTTGCTGGACTTTTATCCAAAAATTTTGACCAAAAATGTCCAACAAAATTATAATTTCTGCTTTAACTTGTTCATTTTCCATTAGACATGCCAAACATAACACAAATATTGCCTCAAACGAATAATTTTGTATGCCATTTTGCAATTTTATTACAAAAACATAACTTACTCCCTCGAGAATATTATGTGAACAGAATTAAGAGATTATTTTTCCGATTTCTATTGTGTATCTTTGTTAAGAATAGATATGACAAACATGGTGGGTAACCTTACCTCATGAGCTTTGGGATGATGATGTTGACAATTATGCGGCTGGACAAAACGTATAGAATTTCCCAAAAACAATAAAACAACACAGCTTAACATAAACGATAAACCATAGGGATGACGACGACGATGATGATTATAACAACCACGGCGTTGAAGGACAGGTACAAACATGTTTCTATTCTTCAACAATAATGTGCGTAGGTGTTGATGTTGTTGGTGATGGTGTTGGTATGTCAGATGATACTGGTGTTCGTAATGGTACTGGTCACTATGCGAATAATTCTCTTGCAAAGATTTCTGTAACGTCTGTTCATCATAATGACGACGATGATGAATATTATGTTGCTGACGAGTATGGTCAGTTGATGGAACCTGTTTTAACTGGCTCTGAGGAGGCGGTGATGGTGGTGGTTTAGGAGAAGCTGTTGTCGTGTAATATTCTTGTTGCTGCTGCTGCTTCTGTTCTTCTTGTTGTATTTGAGGCAGGTAAAGTTGTTGGCACATTTTTATTCTTTTTTCGTTTAATTTTCACTTTGAATTTGCAATTTGACCATCAAAATTTACTTTTTTTTTTTTAATTTAAAACTAACTCAGGTACCGAGCTATAATATTATGGCTGAGATTCGGCCAGGGTTTGTATTTTATTTTCATTCTAATATCTATTGCACTAACAGAAGAACTGTTTTTATGACAACTTCAGTTGAGTCATTAAAGACAGCATCTCAGCTGTAACGTTTGTTGTTGGCATTGTTCGAAAATACAATTCCTATACCGTTAGACACTTGATAAACAATAACAATGATGTTGACAATAATTGCTCCACAATAACACTACACTTAAACAACAACAATGAATTAAAACAACAGCAAAAAAAAACTTTATAAACAAGAAATAATTACACAAACAATTACAATTACAAAAAAAACTTAATTCTGCTCTTTTTCTTCTTATATTTGTTGTTATTATTTAAATTTTCAACTTTTATTATTGTTGTTGTTGTTGTTATTGCATTTGCTTGATTTATATTGTAAATGTCACATTCACATGAACTCCAACCACATTAAGAGAAAAAAAAATTACAACAAAAACTACACCCAGCATAAACAGTCAGCAGCTCTAGACAAGAGCAGCGATAACAACTACAAAAGCGCTGCTAACAACGCTTGTGTTAAGGTTCAGCACGACGACGTTACACCCGGTGTATTCAATCGCTCCCAGAAAATCATCGAAATTTACATGAAAAAATACAGAAAAAAATTTTTTTCTTTCCTCTCCAATAAGCCGCTTTTTGTCAGCTGCGCTGGGTCGATTTGTTTATGCTTCAGTATTTTGCACTCACTCACTCACGCTCACTCGTTTTACTCGTTATAATGGTATAAATAAATCCGATATAATTTACTTGTCGCGTTCTTTAAGAAATATTTTAATTAATTTCTTTATATATACGTCCGTTTTCATTCACGATTGATAAACAAATGATGAAAACAAAAACCAGATAAAAATTTTATTTGTTTGCGAAAACTAAAAACAAACACAAAACCAACAAGGTTGCAATCAATAGCATTGAACTTAATTCCAATTGGTATAGGGTGGTCCAAATAAATTTTAATTAATATGTCAGCTGCGTTTAGTAAGTAAATGTAGAGTTATGTTGTGAAATCCAATGGCTGGGCTAAAGTAGGTGAAAAATGCTTATTCTAGACACACACCGGTTAATTCATCACAGACAGTATATTGATCTGTGGTAATACAGTACATATTTCGAATAACGGCACTTTGGTGAATTTCAATTTTTCACCACATCCGACAAAATTCACCACACTTTGCAAAAACTCACCACACTCGAAATAAAAAATTCCCCACACTTCAAAAAAATTCATCACACTAAAAATTAATTTTTTTCCGTCAAATCCGTCCAAACTGCAACAACCACACACACACACACAACGACCGACCGACCACACACCACCCACTGGGCACACCACCACCACAATCTCAGAAAACCACCACCACAAACCCTAGTTACACAACAACCGCAATCGAAGACACAAACCCTATACCACTACCTAACAACAAACACCCCACTCATCAATCACAACACACACATATATCAAAACACGCACGTCCAAAATTCATATAAAACGAGCGGCTTAATTTTCTTATATGCAAACCGGATACGGAAAAAGAACATGAGAACTATTCAAACAAACAAAGGTTTTTTTGAACGAACAAACGAATTTTTCCAGCTGCCAGCCAGGGTTGCCAGGAAGAAAATAATAATATGTGTAAATCAGTCAGTCAATCAATCATCAAAAAAATCATCCGAAAAAATAAAATCGGAAGAAATAAAAATAAATTAAATTTGTTTTTTAATTTTTTCAAGATTAAATTTGATGTTGAACGGCAAGTATGTCTGTCAGGCTTCCTTTCAGTGCAATAATCTATGACTACAGCAGAGAATAAGGATATCGATCACTCGTGGTTAGTTAGTTAGTTGTTACATGCATACAAGACCGGTGGAACGATTAGGAATGATTTCGATGTTCTTGACGGAGTAGTAGTATGTATGTATGTGCTAATTAAAGAGCAATAAACTGGATAGCGGCACTGTAGCTGCTTTTTTTCAGCTGAATCCTCCTACTTCTTCAGTTCTGGATTGTTTACGTAAATTTCTTTTCGTATTTTTTATATTTTTCATTGAGAGGTCAGAATGCCTTGTGGGATTTTTTTCTAGATTTCGTTGTAAGGACTCCATAACATAACAGGATCCAGATATTTCAAGTATAAGGCTGGTTGGTGGCAAGATTTATTATGGCACATAGCGAAGATAGAAGTATCTGGGATAGATCCTGTCCAGATTATAATAGCAAGATGTGTGTGTGGAGATGATAAATAAGGCGGTTTAAAGTTATTAGAGGTTAAAGTTATTGTTCAGCCCTTGGCAGATAAAGGATGAATATCCTGGGTAGGGTGTTCTTTGAGGGTTTGATTTCATATAGTTGTCTCCTCAGGCTTGTATTGGGAGGTTAATTAGTTAGAGCTAGATTCTTCTCTTGCTGTCTTTCTTAATTCCAATTTCTACTGCTTTTTTCTTTTCATTTCTTTTCAAGAATAGGAACTCATTCAAGAGAATAGGGTACAAAATACCCTGAACTTGGCTGGAGAAATATCTTAAGAATAAAAATGTTAGATAGTCATCAAAGTTTAGACACCCGGTGATCATTAACGGGGTGATTTAGAAGCCTCAATAGTTTTGTGTCGCTTAGCATAAGGTTCTATATAATTGGCATCAATTTAGTCCCAGAAGCAGGCGAATTTCTTTCTCTCGGCCTTTGAATTTTCGAAATAATGAGTCCAGAATTTCAATGAAAAAGACAATTTTTTTCCCTTAAACATTGGTCCCACAAAATTGTTATTTTTTTATTCTCAAATAATTTTTAGAAAAATTTAATTTATCTCATGAGTATGTATGTATGTATGTATCTATCTTATCTGTGTGTGTATAAAATTCATCTTTAAAAAGAAAATTTTATTTTAAGGCAGTAGTAGTATTCCATAATACGCATTATTCTGTTTATTGTAGCGCTATGCGGCGGAAATGATTATTTAAAGGACCTTCATCGGAATAGCCAGCAATTTCTTGAGGCACAATGCCGGATTCCTCAATAGAGGTGCAAGGGCGGCACATGCATTCTAGAGGAGCTTTGGTTAAGACTTTCTTAAATTTACGTTCACCCTGTTTGGCTTTGGGACAGAATAATGAAACAGCAGCCTCACGTTCACCCGATTCCTGGCAGCACATGCAAGAACGTTCCATTTGCCAGATTTTACTGCCGGACACCTAGATAGTAAAATAAAAAAGAAGTAAAGTTAGTTAAAAGACTTACGGTTACCGCTTAAAAAAATTAGAGTAAAATGGAGTTCTTACTTGTATATAACTGGCACAGCGTCCTACACAGGCAAATGAGGGTATTGGTTTGGGTACACAACCCGGATATTGTAAAACGTGAATAACCGGTGTCACTTGGCAATCATCACCAATGTGAGAAATATCTAAAAGCAACAAGGAGGGGGGGGGGTTTGATTTTAATTAAAAATTGAAATAAAAAAACAACAACAAACAAGCTTATGTTGTAAATGATAGCAAAAAACTAATTACCGTTATCAGTTGTCAATACAGCATTGTCTCCCGAGACTCTTATAAAATTATCCTGCATTAGCACCACAAGCATAAGAACCGAACATATCACAGCAAAAAATCTTCCTTCTGTCTCTAAACCCAAAATTGTAAGCATTTTTGGTGTTTTGTCTCTTTCGCTCTCTATTGAAATGATTTTTAGTTAAATGCTGTTTTTTCTAACGGGTTTTTTTTACTGCAGCAATGGTCGTCAACAACTTGCTACTTGAGCAGGAGCACAAAGAAAATTTGTTGACCATTTTAAGCCTTTTATAGTCAAAATGTGTTCAGGGTCTTATCACACATACTTATGACAGACATACACTTATACATACATATACTCATGCATATATTCACACACACACAAGCTAGTAACATTTTGAAAACTAATGGACGACAACATGTTTTTTCTGTTAAAGGAAAAAAAAATATTATCACAGTCCCTATTAGAGGGTTTTAGTGTTAAAGAGAGTGTTTTAAGGATGCCACAGAGATTTTTTTGGTGGGAGGGCACAGTGGTCTGTCTGTCTGTTTATTGGGTTTTTAAAAATTTTGGAAATCTTCATTTCCATAATTTTTGCATCAAATATAAACAAAATATTTTATTTTTACGCAGGGAGAGAGGACAAATTAAAATAAATTTGTTCTTGACGGGTTTTAAAACCTCTTTAAAACCACTGTACATTTATTGTATTGTTAAATGGTAACAATTCTAAGGACTTTGCTTGTACAAATTTTTCCTTTTTGGTTCCTCTTTTGCTAAAACCTCTAATTACGTACAAGAAATCGACATTATTATGCGAAAGAGTAGAAAATGGACCTGCTGTGTGTGTTTAAAGTAAATGTTACTTACATGAACAAGAATATTTACATACACACACACATATAAATACATGCAAGAGTATAATAGTATAGTGTTGTAAAGTGGTAATTGATTTTGGATAGTAAATTTGGAAGAAACATTACAAAATTAAACGAGCTTTCTCGTTCCAACAATATTTTGTGAGTCTATTTTATTACAAAGGTTCCAAGTATTTAAAAAATAATCAATTGATCATCTGTTAGGCGCCTAGCTGTAGAAAAAAGTAGAACAATAGTGAAGCAGGCTTTATATTATTCACCTCTTATAAATCCTACATTACTGGCTATTATAACCCCTTAGTTAAGGTTACGGCCACGTTTTTCTTATCACCCAAGAGTAATGGATTCTGAAGTTTACCGACGACACCGAACAACAGGTGATAGAAACTATTTTGTCATTCTTAGAGCTTTTTTAAGAGGTATGACGAGTGGAATGCAAACAATATCGACCTTTTGGCCGACTTCCGCAGATTCCCGCATCAAATACCCGTTTTCCCGGACCATCCTCCTCCATATGAATGACATGGCCGCGCCAGCCCAGCTGCTGGATGTTAATATGTGCGCTGTACAACCTCCATGTCGTTGAGGAGCTCATACAGCTGATCGGATGCGATGCCAACTCGTACTGGACCGAAAATCATACGTAAGACTTTTTCTCTCGAATACTCTCAAAGCTGCTGCCTCTGCGCCATAAATAAGCACGGGGAGTGTGAGCGTCTTGTAGAGTATAAGTTTTTGTCATACGAGAGAGGTCTCTGTTACCCAATTACCTATTGCAACCATAGTAACACCCGTTGGCAAGAGTGAACCTGCGCTTGATCTTCAGCCTGTCATCATTTCGGAGAAGGTAACGACGGAGGCGAGATAAATAAATTCCTTGACCAATCAGCGATTGGTGTGACTAACTCGCGTAGGCGCGCAAGAAGCAGAGGCGCGACAGGCCGAAATCCGTTAATCGGGTTGTTAATGGCCAATTATGAAATAAGAAGAAGAAGAAGAAATAACGAGTGAAAATTGGGAAGAGTAGTAGAGGTTTGAACTCGTAGCTCTAGCCTAATAATTTACGTTACGTACTCTGAGAGTAAAATTAAAATTGGCATGAAAAGTTTCTAAAAGACATCTAACGCTCGGAGTTTACTTTAAAGTGAGGTATATCCCGGCACTCATGTATAAAATTAACATACACAACATAAGTGGTGTGAGAAGCTAGGTCGAAAATCTCACTGAAGGCCAATAATGACCAATTATGTGTATGTATATGTGTTACGTGGTTCATCTTTATATTCTGTTCTCATAATCAAACTTCTCTTTAGAAGTGGCAATTGGTTTGCCGCGATCTACGATTATGCATTTAAGAACTTTGCAAGTGAGGTACACCAAAAAAAATTGCTTACAAGAGAGAGAAAAAGGCTGCTTTGGAAGCCTTGGATATACCTACCTACGCTCAGATGTTTAGCCAACATACTAATTTGGATTCTAGGAGCGTTTCTAATTATGAGGTCTTTGCTACTTCTATTTTCTATTCACTATCAGTTTTCACCGCGCTTATGCCAAGAGCACTAAGTTCCATTAATGTATGATATTGATAGCCGCTGCACTATGGAAATGGATAGCTATTACTGACCGCGTGCATTAATTTTTGGGCCTCATTTAATAAGACACGGTATAATACATACACTTCTGACGTTATACAGTGAACTTCAAAAGAAACTGTACACTATGGATGAAATTCTAACAATTACCAAACTCAACTTTTACCTCTTAAGGAGAGTGCCCTAAAAAATTTGACAATATTTTGAAATTTTTCGTAATTTTTTTTCTTCTTTTTGGGTCAATTTTAAAAACATTTCTAAAATAAAAATAACGGTAATTTATTAATGTATATTTCTTTAATGTTTAGTTTCTTTTGACGCTCACTGTATAACATCAGAAGTGTATCTATTTAATCAAACATATGGGTATGGGCCATCAAATGAATCGTTTTTTTTTTAATGACATCACTTAACAAACCTTAGTTTAACTTGGCTTGTTTATTCCCAACTGAAAGTGAAATACAATTCCGTTAGAGAGAGAGAGAGCGAGAGAGAGAGAGAGAGAGCAAAAATGCCTTTAAATGAGAGAAGGGTATCGCAACACGGCATATGTTTCTTTACTTTATTGTAAATTTTGCTTCATCTTGCTCGTGGAGCAAATAAAAAATGAACATTCTAGTCCACAAATGTACTTCCAGTACACGGCATGAGCAAAACGCTCTAATTTTTCGCGTTCCAAATAAAATTTGTTTCTAACTTTCTTTTTACTTTTCATCAACAGAAATGTATTATAATACCCACAATTATTAAAATTTTATTTATGTTGTTGCTCTTAATCAAATTTGCTTCATTCGTTTCCTCCACATCCTTGAATAGATCGTTCAAATGCATTCGGGACCATTCTAAATTATCTTCCACTATTTCCACGGAATCGTGTAAAATATCCACAGCTGCCTCAAATAGATAGCCTTTCGCATGAATAAACTTCTTGAAGGTATTCAATTGCTCCTTGGTGGTGAAATAATGGGCAATTTCGCTTATTACCTTGGCAGCAACTGGCCAACTCTGTAATCTGTAAAGAAAGGGGAGTCATAATTGAGTTACTATGGTAGGAGTCATGAGAAATAGGTCCTCAATCCTTTAATATAATACTCCTATGAACCAATTTAAGTCGTGTTATCTATCTGCCATGATGATCCATAAAGAAAGAGAACAATACACAGGCCTTGACGTTCTTTTTCTCGATCCCAATCCATGTGATCATCTGTTTACTGATTGATAATCGATAAGCGATGTGAGCAACTCTTTCTCATGATCAAACTAAGCGGTTTTGATGTGAATATTTGAAGACTTAACTTCAAAAAATATTGCGTGGCATAAGCCAACCGATTCATCACCTCATCAGAATATTTTCAAACGCCGATTTGATAATTAACGATGTGGTGACTCATGTGTGAGTAGTCATAGCCATTTTTAGCAAGCCTAGATCATCAAGACCGCAGGAACCGTTGTGCAAAACGAAATATTTCTTCGGCAACTTTCTTTCAACAGTCTTCTAGCAAAGTTCTGAGGATAAAATTGCACATGAAAAGTTTCTCAACAAAATCAGTCGTTCGGGGTTGACTTCAGACCGTAAGTCCCTCCACTCATGGATAAATTTAGCGCACACAATATGGGTGGGTGGTATGAGAAGCTAGTTTATAAACCTGATTAAAGGGTAGTAGTGATCTATTAAGTAAGTCTGAGTGGTTTCGAGAGATTGATAGCAGGGATTTGAGATAGGGCAGGTACAATCAGACGAAACATGAATCGTATAAGACGTTGGGTTGTAATCCTGACTAAAGGGTTGTAATGGTCAATTACGTAAGTTAGTCTGATTGAAGTTTCGGCTGATTGATAGCAAGGCTAGGCAGTACAATCAAAGATAATTGAAATATGAACTCTTTTTCCTTTTTTAATACTTACGATTTGGCTAATTCGTCCACATTTTCAATTAATAACTCAAATACCACATCAATATTTGCCGGAGTTTTTGTAACTAAAGCCGTTAATGCAAACGCTTTGAAATCTATGGCAACTTTATGTGACAATAAAAATCTGTAATGACTTTTGACGTGAAATCTCGTGCAACTCATGGCTTTTATTATTTTAAGCTTCTCACTTTTCAGTTGCTGGCTTAAGAACATTTCCTTTAAATCCGCATAAATTTTCTTTTCACCAAAACGGCAAGCGGCACAGTATAAAGACTCACGAAAATCCGAGCTTATTTCAGTATGACTACCGTTATATTGCAGGAACATATGTTGGACCCGATTATTACAGTTTTCATGTTTATATTGGCAAAGCCAAGCAATGATTAAATTCCGTTTAAGCACATTCAAAATTGTGTCATTTGAAGAACTCTCAAATTGCAAGGTGGAGTAGACTTGTTCAAGCAATGGGTTTACCATGTGACCTAGTCTTTCTTGCTTCTTCAAGGTTAGTCTAGAGGCCACATAATGTAAAGCTTTTAAGGCAGCTTGCCAGGGTAAATAGTCAGTTTCCTGGTTTAAGTATTCAATAAAATTAAAGGTTCGGTTATAGGTTATCAAACCTATTTTGGCATACGTAAAGAGATCATTTATGATGCTGGCTCTTTGGATAATAGGTATTCCCGAATGCTTTGTCACCATAAAGGCTTCTTGTATGGCCTTCAATAGCTGCTTGTCATAGAATACCCGGTAATAGCCAGATTGTTGTATATTCAAGATTAACCACTTATTAGCTGTAAAGTTGCCAAAGGTCATATGCTTGAAGGTTTTATGGAAATAGAATTTCGGTTTGAAACTTTCAAAATTCAATTCCTTATCGTGCGTATAGGTTATGGGTATGGTGTAGCGTAAAGAAGATTTTTTCAGTTGATGTTTGTCAATTAGGAAATGTTGTTGCTTCAATAGATACTTATTATTGGCTGTGGTAGTTAAGATGACCAAAGGATAACCTTTTTGTTTAATCCAGTCTCGAAAGAATTGATTCAAACTGACGCGTTGTCCTGTGGGCCAATGTTTGCGCAGATGCTTAAATAAATCCTTTGGAACAGTATTTTTTAGATGACTAAGAAAGAAATATGGAAAGCTAAGTTAGAGTTGGCCTAGTCAAGCACACTTTAAATACTTACTTCTCCTGTAGATATTCCCTAACAGCCAAATCAAAATTATCCTCACCCATTGAACTAGAAAACATACGCAATACACTGGCACCCTTATTGTAATTGATGGCATTTGTTATTCGATTACTATCCTGAGGCATTTTGATCTCCTTCTCTTTACTAGATATAGCTTGAGTAGTTGGTGCAGCATCAATCTCCAATACCGTGTACATTTGATTAACAATAAACTGTTGCAGGATTTCATAGGAGCTATAGAACTGAGGAGAGAAAATATTTTAAAAATCCTTTAAAATAGTTTCAAATCTGTAACTTAGCTAACCTTTTGTCCCAAAACAATTTCATAGTAACAAGCAAAAGCTTCATTTAACCACAAATTATTCCACCAATTAAAGGTCACGCTATTACCGAACCACATATGGGTCAATTCATGGATTATGGTTCTAATTGTCTGCCTTTTATAAAGCCAGCCATCTGTGTAATTTGTTAGGTGATGTAAAATATTGTGACTATGTATGGTAGGGAAAGGAATTCATTATTAAAAAGTATAAATTACACTGTGCTACAGAAGTAAACATGATAAAAAAAGTTTCAAGAAATATGGAAACACCCATATACTACCGCGTTTAAACGTTTCCTTTTTAACAAAATCCTAATACTTCCGACCAAACAGATTATATGTGCTGTGAACACACGGCTAAAGTCTCGGTTAGTCAAACGTCTACGGAACGTATGTTCGTTTTTAAAATACGAAAAGCAATAAAAGCAATTTCCAAATCGGAAATTAATTGCATTAAACATTTACATTGCTTCTCTTCGTACGCTAAAAATGAATGTAACGTTTGGCTAACCAAGGCTTAAACGTTAAAAGTGTATGATGTCTTCAAAACACTTGTGATGTTGACAGAGGCATACGACGAGTCTAACATACGTTCGTTTTTAGAATACGAAAAGCAATAAGAGCAATTACCGATTCGTAATTTAATATCATTAAGCATTTACGTTTAAGCCCTGGTTAGCCAAACGTTCGTGGAATGTACATACGTTTTTCAGCATAAGAAGTTGCCACTCTTCTTAGGCTAAAAAACATACATATATTGCACGGAAAAGGAGCAACTTATTATGCTAAAAAACGTACGTAAATTCTACGGACGTTTGGCTAACCAGGGCTTAAACGTAACAAGTGTATAATGGCTTGAAAACACTTGACAGAGTCACACAATGAGTCAATAGAAAGTCGTATTTCTTGTTAAAACTCACCGCAAAATTATTAGACCCCAAGACTCCATGGCTAGATGTTTATAATTCTGGGTGCTTGTCATTTGTATTACCGGTATGCCCAATTCTTGAGAGGAGTTTCTGAAATACAATTCACAAACTTTCAAAGCACTTACAGCTGTTTCATAAGCAAAATAACTGCTATTGACTTGAGCTCTAGGGCTTATGATTTTTAAGTTACCATCACCATATGGCGTATATGTAGAGACCATAAAAGCCAATAAATATGTTGACATTAAGGGTGTTACTTCATATGTATCCATTTCGTAGTTTTTACTGTAAACAAACCGCGGACTTAATTAATTATAAGCCTAAAATTTTTAGTTTTAAATACCTTATCGTTGTTGTTTTTAATAGTTGGGTATTAAAAAAACTTTTATATTGTGGGGATCGTATTATGCTCATACGAAACTTGGCTTTAAAGTAAGGCTCATCAAAGCACGGCAGAGCCAAGCGTGTATTGTTTTTATAAAATAAAGTTATTAACTGCCACCTGGCAAAAGAAAATCGTTCATAAAACTTTTCATATGACAATTTTAGACCACAACTCTTCTTGCCTCTGTTCATTATCCTCTTGAAATCGAAATATTCCTTCATTGTTCTTAGAAATTTCTCCAGAGTATTTCACATACAGTGTATAATTCTTTTCCAATTTTAAAGCCTTCAGCAAACTCAAAGACAATTTATTCGTTTCAGCATCATAATTCCTTGAATTACTTTCTATTTTCTGTATTTGCATTCCCGCAGCATTGTAAAGCCTGATGTCCGAAATTTTTAATTTCTTGGCATGCAATTCTATTGCTTTGATGCCTTGTTTTAAAGCTTGCAGTGTTATGAACACTTCGCCATTGAATGTGAATTGTTTGGAACCATCTTTCACTTCCAAAAACGGTTGTAAGGTCAGATTGTACTCATAAGGTTTGATGGCTTTGCTTAAACGATAATTTGGCGGCGGTTTTGGTATTAAAACTTTTACGATTACAATGACAAACAAGACAATTAAAAATGAATAGAAAGTTCGTAGAAACATTTAAAAAAAAAAAAGAAAATTTTTAATGCGTTCGATTTAAAAAACAGAAAGAAAAAACAAAACAAAAAAGAAAATTTCAAATTTACAGAAATTCAAAGAAAGAGAAAGAAAGTTCGATAATAATTGTTTACCTTCTTCTGTACTTTGTTTTTATTTTAGATAGGATAGGATGCCAGATTTTCATGGGAATAGAGTGCTAGCACCTCTACATCTCTGCTAAACCTCGATCAGATTTATCTAAGCCGTGTTGTATTCAAATTTTTTCTATTTCTTATGACACTGAACACTACACTCTGTTTTGCGCAGTGCAAATTAGGAAACTGGAGTTGTGGAAGGTAAACAGAGGGAGTAGTGTTTATATGTAAGAGATTTGGCTTGATTTACTATGTAAGAGATAGAAAATACTTCTTCAAGATAACAGCTTTAAGTACAAACAAAGCAGTTGCAAAAGGAAATCTCTTTGTAGTGCCCGTTTGACCTACTGGGTAGTCCATAACGAAATAATGTGCTCCACAAGAAACATGTTCTTTCTTATAAAACAAAACAAATCTCTTAATTCGACTATTTATTGGTTATTATATTACAATAGTGCTCTAATAAATTTACAGAACTGGCTACACTACACTAGTTTCTTTAACAAGCACTTCTGTCATCTCTAATATGCAATCGAAAAAGGACTCATACATGTTAAGATAGTATGGGAGAGAGAGAGAGAGTAGCAGCTTTAATAAAATCAAAACTTATTTTAAAGCCCGACACTAAGCACATAGAAGCCTTTGTTAAGCCATAGTCGGCTTATACCGACTTATACCCTCTTCCTCCTCGACCGATCGATTACCTATACAGAAGTCATTAGCGTAAGTTAGCTGCTGCCTACTTATTAGAGACATGAGACCTTGGTTCAAATCCCAGGTCAGACGTATCCAACTAAATGAAATGTAAAAAAATATTTCTTCGGCGGCTACCTCTCAGCAGATTTCTGACAAAAACTCGTCTACGGTTTATACTAGTTTTTTTAGGTTAGGTTAGGTCCTAGTAGTCGCCATAGTCTAGTAGGTAGTGTATTGGCTTATTAGAAGTAAAGCCACGATTCAAAGCCCAGTTGAGACATCAAAATTAAATATGAAAAAAAATCTTAGGCGACTTCCTCTCATTTCCTCAGACTTCTGGCCATGAAAAGTTTCTCAAAAAATCTGTCGTTCGGAGTCGACTTTAAATTGTAGGTCCCTCCACTTATGTATACAAATTAATACACACAACATTAATGGTGGAAGAAACTAGGTCGTTATCCTGACTAAAGGTTAATGTATGTTATATCTGGGTCAGACATTTGTGGTCTCTAGGCAATACATTCGTTATCTTATCTTTTCCTTTGCAAACAGTTCTTCAGTTTGGGAGAGATCAGTAGTTTTTGCCTCTTTGCAGAGGAATGTCAGTCTCACGATGAGTTCTGTTGTTCTAGTTTTTCTTCAGCTTTTTGTTACCTCAATGTCTCTGTGCCCAACAATCCAAAGAGGATAAGCGTAGAATTTCTCATCTTCCCATTCGGAGAGCACTTGGCGTTCTAGGACAGTCTTAGTGTGAAGTGTATACTATCAAGGGATCTAATGGCTGCTTTGCGGCGTATATTTCCACGGATTCATAGGGTGATTGTCTATATGTTACTATCTAAGCATGAATGGTCCTAAAGTAATGGGTGTAGTGCAGGGGAAAATTTAATGTTCAATTCGGATTTCGAGCCTTTTTGTAGTGAAATCTGGTTACGGTTGTGAATATTACGATGATGTTTCCTGTGAGGTTAATGGTTTAACCTACCTTGTAAGATTTGTTTAAACTCTTCAAGGAATGATGGCTGAGGGAGTCTTCTCATCCTTTTTATACAACGGATCTTGACATGCAATGACTCTTATTAGTTTCGAGTGATGCACAGACAGAATCCTCTCATGGGGAAAACTTTACTTCAGAAAAGAGTATCTAGCCTCAAAAGACTGCCAGTTCTTACGTTGGTCCACATTACGTACGTGTTACGTACTCTTTATCCTTTATTGCTTTTAATAAATTAAATAGGCCTGCTATTTTAAAAATATTTTTTAAAAAATTTTTTTTTTTTAAATTTTATTTTCTAAGAGAATATCGTACAAATACTATCGAAAATTATATTATGGCACTTCGTTACAATACTTCGTTAATGATAAGCTTTTAAGCTTTTAAGTTTTTTATGGGAAAAGCTACAAAGAAAATTACATCAGCATATGCAATATCAACATCGAGATAGGAACTCCCATTAAAGCAGAATTTAAGGAAACTGCTGCATTACGTTGGCTAAGGTACTTGAATAGTTTGGCCAAATGCTTATCGGCCCATTGCAAATTGTTGGCCGTTCTTTCAATGGAATTTTCCAAAACCTTCACTGAAGAGCCAAATAAATGGCCCTTATCATAGGTAAATTGTTTCAATTGTTGCAATTGCTGTGCTGTAGTCAAGTAATCGGCCAAGCCACTGATAACATTAGCCGTTAAGGACCAGCTTTGTAAACTGAAATGAAATTTAAAAAAAAATTTTCATTAAAAAATGGAATATTTTACCTTGAAATTGCTTATACTTACGCTTCTGCCAATTGCTCGACATTATTGGTGAACAATTCAAATACTGTTTGAACATTTTCAGGCGTCTGGCTATAAAGACTCTGCAAACCAAAGGTCTTGAGATCTTGTGGCACTTCGGGCGTTAGAATAAACTCGTACTGTTCTTGCACATTTAGTTTGGTGCAGCCTAAGGCCCTTAAAATTTTTTCTTTTTCTGTAGAGAGCGTCTCATTTATGAAAATTTCCTTGAGTTTATAGTAGGCCTTTTGGTCCAAACGTACAGCCGAACAATATAATGTTTCCCGGAAATCTGTAGAAGGTTTGGTTTGACTTTCCACATGTCTATGGAATATGTTAAGGGCCTGTTTGTTACAGTCTTCATGCTGATAACGACAAAGCCAGCTTATAACCTTATTACGATTGTAAATATCCAAGACTGTCACGTCTGATTTTTCAAAACCCAATTTTTTATATACCTTATCCAGTAATTCATATAAAAAGGGTGCAAATTGTCTATGTTCCTCGAAAGTCATGCGTTGATACACCGTATTTATGCCCTTAAAAGCAGCATACCACGGCAAATACTCAGTTTCCTCTTTCAAATATTCCATAAATTCGAAAATCTCATCATAACCTCTAAGACCCACAGAGCCATATGTAAACAAATCATCAATAACACTGGACCTACTGCTTACATCTATACCGGAATAATTGGTGGCCCTGAAAGCCGATTTTAATTGATTCAACAAAAAGTCATCATAGAAGACTCTATAATAGTTTGATTGTTGGGTATTAAGCAACAACCATGTGTGATGGCTAGGGTTGCCAAATAATACTTCATCTTGGGTTTTGTTGAAGTAGAATTTCGGTGTCAGGTTACTGAAGTTTGTCATTTTGTCATTGTTAAAGGTAATGGGTATGGTATATCTGAGTGAAGTATTGCTGCCATCTTGGGGATTCAATAAGAAACGCTGCTGTTTTAAAGAATATTTGCCATCGGCAGTAGCCGATACTGTAACCATAGGGTAGCCCTCTTGTTCAGTCCAGTCTTTAAACAATTGATCCAAGTCCACTTTATGTTCTTGGGGCCAATATTTCTTCAAATATTTAAACAAATCCTCGGGTACTACGTTTCTTAAATGGCTGAAATTGGAATAAAACATAATTGTAATTAAAAAGGTACCTTTCTTGGTACTTTTTTGATGTACTTATATTTGGTACTTTTTAATAAAGACTTTTAAATAGAAATTTTTCGCTCCTTTTTCTTTTGGTAAACTTTAATTATAATAATTTTCTGACATTTTTAAAAAGTACTTTTGGTACTTTTTATTAAGGAAACCATATATTTAACAATTTTGTTTTCATAAATTTTATTTTTATTATAAAATTTTTAGTTTAACGAAATTTTTATAGTCTGGAGGTGTACTTTTTACTTACTTTCGCAACTGAATTCACTTTTTAATATTTTGGTACCTTTTTGGTACTTTTTTTTTTATAGAGGATTTAAAAAGGGGCAAAACTGCATCTTTTTGCATGTATGCAGTTTCTGTTAAAAAAAGTGGGGCGGATAATTCGAAATTTACGATTCCACATGTTCTCAGTAATTGGGCCCATCTTACGGCTCATTATGGTTTTTTCCCGGCTGACCATTTACGACTTTGAAGACATGCCGATTCGATATATGAACAACAGGCTCTCATAGCTGATTTTTCGAACAAAATATTTTTAAAGAATGGAGCTCATTCCGCTTTCGATGGTTGCGTTGACAAAAATTTTAGAAATATGGGGCTCTGAGGCCCTAAGTGGTTGTGAAAAAGCGATTGTTTGGTGAGCATTATGACCTGAAGGTGTCATTGGACCGTGATTATTTGAAGATAATCATGGGACAACTACAAAGATTCGTAATTTATTATTACCAACGTTTTAGTCTCATACGACATATGTTGTGTGTGTTAATTTTATACATGAGTGGCGGTGCCTACAGTTGAAAGTCGACTCCGGACGACAGATTTTTGAAAAAATTTTCATGGCAATTGTATTTCCTGTCAGAGTTTTTACCAGAAATCTGCTGAGAGTTAATCGCCGAAGATATATTCTTTCATATTTCGTTTCGTTGGAGATGTCTGAACTAGGGGTAGAACCGAGGCCTGATGTCTAAAAAGACAATACACTACCTACTAGACTACGGCAGCTACAAGCTACAAGCAGCATCATCGTATATTCCCCGCTAAGCGGCGGTTTGATAATCAAATTTTTGGACCTACCTTCATTCAAATAAAACTTAGGTATTCCTTTAAAAGTGGAACCATTTAACTTACTTGTCCTTGAGATATTCCCTTATGGCAGCATCGAAATTTTCTTTGCCCATTAAATTGGCAAACATGCGTACAATGGCCGCACCCTTGGCATAAGTGATGCCACTAAATTTATAAGCAATTTCGGAGGGTGTATTTATGATTTCCTCTGGACTTGTCAGGGGTTGAGTATTATTTGTGGCATCAGTGCCAAATATCAATTGGACTTGATTGATCACAAATTGTTTATCCAATTCGTATTCGGGATAAAGCTGCAAAGGAAAAACATAATTTTTTATAGAGACTTATGATGCATACACTCAAACCCATTTTTGTTCGGCTTTTTATATTTTAAGATATTTTCAATGGATCTTAATAATAGCAATGCAATTATAAATTACTTCTTGGCATTATAGAAATGGATTTAAATTCATAAATTCGAATTGAATATTGTTTTTGAAATTTTCTTTTAAATCTTTTTTAAAGCTGCATACAAACGGGTTTGAGTGTTTCTCCAAATTATTTTACCTCATGTGCCAAGAAATACTGATAGTAACGAGCAAAAGCTTCATTTAACCAGAAATAACTCCACCATTTAAATGTTACGCTATTGCCAAACCACATATGTGAGGTTTCATGTGTCAATATGGTTACGGTGTATTGCTTATCAGACCAACCATCGGTATAATCGGGTTCTTGAGCCAACACCGAATCACTGTTAAAACAATTTTCGTAAAAAATAAATTTCATACAAATTTTTAATACAAAAAAAAACTACTTACTGGTATATAACCAAACCCCAATTCTCCATGCCATTATGGGGAAAACGTGTGGAACCAGCTTTTTGCATGATCTCATTACCCAAGCTTTTATAGGGTATTTGCGTGTAATTATCCAAACCATTTAAAATTTTTAGACCAGCCTCATAGGCAAAATTCGTTTTACCCTTAAATTTTTCATGCATTATAATTTTAAAGTCCTTATAGCCAAAGGCATCAAAATCGCTTATGAGGAAAGCCACTAAATATGTGGACATGAAGGGGGTTTCCTCGAAATAATCAATATAACGTCCATTTCTAAAGGAGATGGCATTATTAATTCATTTCTAGATTACTGTTGTTACATTTTTAAAGGGGCATACTTACTTATCACTAATGGTTTCAGTTAGTCGTGTATTGAAATGTGAATTATACTCCTTGGGACGATTTATACGCATACGAAACTTGGCTTTAAATTCGGGCTCATCGAAACAGGGAAAAGCGGTGCGGGCATCTATACGTTGCAGTTGAGTTATGCCATACCAACTAAAAGTTGAAAACATTTTTTCAAAATTAATTTTTTTTAAAAAACTCTATTAAAAAATACTTTTTGTACTATTAAAGTACCAATAAAGGTACTTTTTTAAGTACCTTTTATGCGAAAAACTTTTTACTGTCTTTTTTGTAATTTTTGTTTTTAAAATTTCTCAAAAACTCTATTACAGAATGATTTCTGTACTATTAAAGAGCCCATAAAGGTACTTTTTTAAGTACCTTTACTTTCAAAACACTATTTTAGGTACTTTTTTGTAAACCTTCTTACAAATTTAAAAAATTTCTAAAAAACTCTATTAAAGAATGCTTTTTGTACTATTAAGGTACTGCTTAAGGTACTTTTTTTAGTACCTTTTTATTCAAGACACATTTTTACGTATCTTTCGTAAATTTAATTTTGTTTCAATAACTATTCTGTTTAAAACACTTTATTAAAAAATATTTTTTATACTATTAAGGTACCAACAAAGGTACTTTTTTAAGTACCATTTTTTCAAAACAATTTTCATGTACTTTTTCGTAACTTTTTTTTAATTAAAAAATTTCTAAAAAACTCTATTAAAAATATTTTTCGAACTACTAAGGTACTTATAAAAGTACTTTATTAAGTACCTTTTTATTCAAGACATTTTTTCAAGTACTTTTTGTAAATTTAATTTTGTTTCCATAACTATTCTGTTTTAATTTATTTCTTTTTAGTACTTTTAAGGTACGTTTTTTTTGGTACCATTTGTTAAGGTATACATACACATCTACTTACTTGACATTATCATATGTGGCTCTGAAAACACCTGCCAAACCATTACGTATTTGGCCTTGATATTTCAAATACAAAACATATTTCGTTTCCTTAGCCAGTGCATTCATTAAATACAAGGTTAGCTTGTCTGTTGCCGTTTCGTATAGCCATGAACCACTGTTAATATTCTCTACCATATTGCCAGCGTCATCGTATAACATAACCTGCGAAATATCAATGTAATCCTTATGCAAAGTTATCTTTCGAATATTCTCCTTCACTGCCTTCAAAGTGATATTGACTTCTCCTTCAAAGGTAAATTGTTTAAGACCATCTTGGTCTTGGAGATAAGGCTTAAGGTAAATATCATAGAATTCGGGCACAATATCTTTCTCCAAACGATATGTGATGTTATGATAGTGTTGCAGCAAATAACTCATCATTTTGTCCATGTGAATGAGGGACCATTTTAAATTATTTTCTACTGTTTTAATAGCATTTTCTAGTATCGTAACAGATGTACCAAATAAGTGACCTTTGACCTCGATGAATTCTTTTAACATGGCAAGTTCCTCTTGGGTAGTTAAATAATTCGCAATATCACTGATAACCTTAGCAGTAGATGGCCAACTGTCCAAGCTATAAAGAAAAAGATGTTATTAGTATTTGAGTCATATAAACAGAGTTCGGAAAATATTACTAAAGTAGCCTAGCTTAGAAAACAAGTTTTCTTTACTAGAATTTACACAAACGCTAAAAATACAAATAAATGTAAAGGATAATGTAAGGTAAAGAAAGATTTCAAAATAAAATAGCGAATTGCCTTTTACGCTAGTTTTTATAACTCCAGGGTTCGGAAAACTAGCTCTAAAATGCTAAGTTTTTAATTTTTCTCTACAAGAAATTATGCAAACACATAAAATCTTTGTAAAAATCATACTTAAACCTTATTTAGGCAACTTTAAGCCTTGTATGGCTATACGTGACCTTTGCCTAAATGAATAAAAATTCTCGACATACTCTACTGTAGAGGAAATGTGTGTATATTTCACTAATGTGTTTGGATGACCTTATTCTTTAGGTATTCCAATCCTACAAATATTTTTAGCGTATGTGTTATTAAGGGGCACAGTGCGTATAGCGTTCATCTGTCTTTTTTACTTACCTTTCCGCCAATTGTTCAACATTTTCAATCATTAAATGGAATACTGGCACAATATTTTCTGCTGTCTGGCTATACAAACTATTTAAGGCCATGACTTTCATTTCTTTGGCAACATTTTCAGAAAGCAAAAATTCGTAGTGATCCTTTACTCGATAACGCGAACAACCCATGGCTTTCAGTAGCTTTTCCTTTTCACTTAGAGGCTGCTGTTGAGTAAACATTTCTCTTAAGTTTGCATAAACTTCAGACTTATCATTACGATTTGCTGCACAATATAAAGTTTCCCGGAAATCAGGTGAAGGCTTTGTATTTGATTTGAAATGGCTACGGAATAGTGTTTGGGCCTTTGTATTACAATCCTCATGATCATATTTGCATAGCCAAGTTATGACTTGATTGCGATTGTATATGTCGAGTATGGTAACATTGGAATTTTCAAAACCTAGTTTTTCATATACCTTAGCCATTATGTCGTAGAGATAGTGCTTGAATTTATCATGATGGACCACGTTGAAATGCTTAGTAAGAAATTCGAAGCCCTTAAAGGCAGCTTGCCAAGGTAAATATTCAGTTTCTGTAGCTAAATACTCCATAAATTGCAAGACCTCATCATAATTTCTAAGGCCAGTTTGGGCAAAGGCGAATAGATCATCTATCAAGCTGGCTCTGTTATATACATGTATACGGGAGTGTTGTTCGGCCTTAAATGCTTGCTTTAAACGCTGGAGTAAATAGTTGTCATAATAGACTCGGTAGTAAAAGGCTTGTTGCACATTAAACATGGTCCACTTATGGGGTTGAGCATTACCGAATACCTTTTCGTTTTGGGCTTTATTCAAATAGAATTTCGGTGTTAAATTAGTAAAATCGGCCATTCTGTCATGGGTAAAGGTAACGGGTATGGTGTATTTAATAGAGTTGTCACTGCCATCTAAGGGATCCAAGAGGAATCTTTGTTGCCGTAGTACATAACGGCTATTGATTACTGAAACATTAAGCATAGGATAGCCTTCCTGTTCAGTCCAATCTTTGAAAAATTCATCCAAATCCACATTATGTCCTTTAGGCCAATTTGATTTCAAGTGTTTAAATAAATCTTCGGGCTCTGAGGTACTTAAGTGACTAAAAGATTTCGTAATAATGATTAAAATATTGATTGAAACAATTAAATATTTTGCTTACTTTTCTTTTAAATAATCTTTTATGGCCTTATCGAAATTACTTTGGCCCATTAGGTTTCTAAACATGTATACAACGGCAGCGCCTTTAGCATAAGCAATGCTACTGAACTTGTTACCAATTTCAATAGGGGTATTCACCTTCTCCTCTAAGCTAGTTAAGGGTTGTGTTTGATTGGTGGCATCCAAATCGAATATCATTTGCAATTGCTTGTTCATGAATTGTTGATCAAACTCATATTCTGGATAAAGCTTGAAAATTTTAAAAAGGGGTTTACAATTAATCGGGATACGGTTCGGGAAAAAATTTATTTGTAACACTTACCTGTTGGGCCATAAAATATTGATAGTAACGAGCAAAAGCTTCATTTAACCAGAAATAGCTCCACCATTTGTGCGTAACACTATTGCCAAACCACATGTGGGCAGTTTCATGTACCACTAAGCCTATGGTAGTTTGTTTATCAAGCCAGCCGTCCGTATAACCGGGCTCATTTGCCAAAATCGAGTCCCTTTAAAAGAGAAATTCATTAAATTTTATAATACAAGGACATAACGAACCCAATTTATTTGAAAGTTTAACAGAAATAACATGATTAGGAAAGTACAGCACAGTTTTTGCCTTTTTTACCCCCTATGGGACTAAAAAAAGTACCAAATTCTGAAATTTTAGTCCCATTAAGATTTTACGTCCCCGATATTTTCTTAAGAAAGAATTTTTAAAACCCCTTAAATTTCTGTCAAACTAAGGCTTTCAAACTTACTTGTAAATAACTAGGCCCCAATTCTCCATGCCACTATGAGGGAAATTTGGTGAACCGACTTTTTGCATTATTGTATTGCCCATAGTTTTATAGGGCATTCCGGTATAATTATCATAGGCCTCCAAGGCCTTTAAACCAACTTCAAAAGCTAAATTGGTTTTATTTGCATATTGCGAGTGCATGATAATTCTCAAGTCCTCAGTGCCATAGGATTCAAAGTCGCTGACAAGAAAAGCCACCAAATAGGTAGACATTAAGGGTGTTACTTCAAAATGATCAATAGCACGATCAGGTCTATGAAAAAGAGTAAAGAAATGGGCATAAAATTAGAATTTAAATTAAATTTCATTCCAATATGGTCTCACCCATCATTTGTGGTGTGCAAAAGTCGGGTATTGAAAACCGAATTATAGATTTTGGGTCGACTGATATGCATTTGGAATTTGGCTTTAAATTCCGGCTCATCAAAACAAGGAAAAGCGGTACGGGCATCTATTCTATGGAGCTGAGTCAGGGCATACCAACTAAAAAGAAGTAAAAAATTATAAGAACAATATTACCCGGCTAAACCTATCTTAGCTAGGCTACTTACTTTATGTTATCATATGAGGCTTTGAAAATACCTTCTGTGCCATTGCGTATTTGACCATGATATTTAAAGTATAACGTATAATTTGTATTGATCTCCAAGGCTTCTGCTAAATACAAAGTCAATTTACTGGTAACCGCTTCAAACAGCATATTTCCACTGCTAATATGCTCCTTGATAAGGCCCTTCGAATTGTAAAGTTTACATTCCACAATATCCATTAAGTCCTTGTGTAATATTATCTTTTTAATATCTTCCTTATTAGCTTTAATGGCTATATTCACTTCACCCTCAAAAGTGAATTGTTTTGGACCATCTTCTTGCCTAAGATAAGGCTTCAGATGTATATCGTAAAACAGCGGCATGACATCTTTATTTAAACGATAGTCAACATTACGTAGCGTTAAATAATCTATGAATTTGCCCAGATGAGTGTAAGACCATTTGAAATTATTTTCCGTTGTTTGTATAGCATTTTCTAGTATCGTAACAGATGTACCAAATAAGTGACCTTTGACCTCGATGAATTCTTTTAGCAAGGCTAGTTCCTCTTGGGTAGTTAAATAATTCGCAATATCACTGATAACCTTAGCAGTAGTTGGCCAACTGTCCAAGCTATAAAGAAAACGATGTTATTAGTATTTGAGTCATATAAACAGAGTTCGGAAAGTATTACTAAAGTAGCCTAGCTTAGAAAACAAGTTTTCTTTACTAGAACTTACACAAACGCTAAAAATACAAGTAAATGTAAAGGATAATGTAAGGTAAAGAAAGATTTCAAAATAGGATAGCGAATTGCCGTTTACGCTAGTTTTTATAACTCCAGGGTTCGGAAAACTAGCTCTAAAATGCTTCGTTATTAATTTTTCTCTACAAGAAATTGTGCAAACACATAAAATCTATGTAAAAATCATACTTAAACCTTATTTAGGCAACTTTAACCATTGTATGGTTATACGTAACCATTACGTAAATGAATAAAACTTCTCGACAAAAGTGAAAACCTACTCTACGGTAGAGGAAACGTGTATAGATTACGTTATTGCGTTTGCATGATCTTATTGTGACCTTATAACCTTATATTTTTAGCGTATGTGTTATTAAGGGGCACAGTAGGTTTAGCGTTCGCCATTTTTTACTCACCTTTCCGCCAATTGCTCCACATTTTCAATCATTAAATGGAATACTGGCACAATATTTTCTGCTGTCTGGCTATACAAACTATTTAAGCCCATGACTTTCATTTCTTTGGCAACATTTTCAGAAAGCAAAAATTCGTAGTGATGCTTTACATGATAACGCGAACAACCCATGGCTTTCAGTAGCTTTTCCTTTTCACTTAGAGGCTGCTGTTGAGTAAACATTTCTCTTAAGTTTGCATAAACTTCAGACTTATCATTACGATTTGCTGCACAATATAAAGTTTCCCGGAAATCAGGTGAAGTCTTTGTATTTGATTTGAAATGGCTGCGGAATAGTGTTTGGGCCTTTGTATTACAATCCTCATGATCATATTTGCATAGCCAAGTTATGACTTGATTACGATTGTATATGTCCAGTATGGTAACATTGGGATTTTCAAAACCAAGTTTTTCATATACCTTAGCCATTATGTCGTAGAGATAATGTTTGAATTTATCTTGTTGGGCCATAGTTAAACGTTTAGAAATATGGTCTAGGCCCTTAAAGGCAGCCTGCCAGGGTGAGTATTCGGTCTCTGTGGCTAGATACTCCATAAAGCTTAAAACTTCTTCATAGTCTTTTAGGCCTATACGACCATAGGTAAACACATCGTCTACTAAGCTAGCGCGATTGTTTACGGGTATGCCTGTGTGATTAAATTCCATTAAAACCTGACGTAATTCCTTTAATATTTGAGAATCATAGAACACTCTGTAGTAATTGGATTGTTGGGCATTCACCAGCATCCATTTATGGTGAAGGGCATTGCCGAATTGTCTTTCTTCTTGGTCTTTGGTTAAATAGAATTTCGGCTTAAGATCGTTAAAGTCATTCTTCATGTCGTTGTTAAATGTAATGGGTATGGTGTACCGTAAAGAGGTGTCACTACCATCAGCCGGATCCAAAAGGAAACGTTTTTGTTTAACAGCAAATCTACCAGAGGATGTAACAGAGACCATAACCATAGGATAGCCAACTTGTTCGGTCCAATCTTTGAAAAATTCATTCAAATCGACATTGTGGTCGCTGGGCCAGTATTTCTTTAAAAATTTGAACAAGTTTTCAGGCTCCACGGCTTTCAGGTGGCTGTAAAGGGTAATAAAATTGAAAATAATTCTGTTTACGTTTCTTAATAAAGCTTCTTCTGACTTACTTTTCTTTTAAATACTCCCTGATGGCCAAATCAAAGTTTTCCTTTCCCATCAAATTGGCAAACATGCGCACTATGGAGGCACCTTTGGCATAAGCAAAGTCACTAAATTGACTGGCAATTTCCGGGGGTGTATTAATCGATGACTCTAAACTCGACATGGGTTGGGCCAAGGAGCTGGCATCAATATCGAATACTTTATGCATTTCCTTGATCAGAAATTGCTTATCAAACTCATACTCCGGGTACAGCTAGAGAACATAACCATGAAATCGGAGTAAAAAACATATTCCAACGATTTTATTTTAAGGAACTTACCTCCTGACCCAAAAAGTATTGATAATAATTGGGAAAGGCTTCATTTAACCAGAAATAGCTCCACCATTTGTGTGTAACACTATTGCCAAACCACATGTGGCCAATTTCATGCACCACCAAACTCACCGTAGTTTGTTTATTTGACCAACCATCGCTATAGCCAGGCTCAAGGGCCAAAACAGAGTCCCTTTAAAAAAGTTGAAAATAAGTGAACAAAATATATCAAGGCCTTTAGATTCTGACTCACTTGTATATTATCAAACCCCAGTTCTCCATGCCTCCATGGGGAAAATGATTTGAACCCACCTTTTGCATTAGACTGTTGCCCATAGTTTTATACGGCATGCCAGTATAATTATCATATGCCTCCAGGGCTTTTAAGGCCACTTCAAAGGCACAATTGGTTTTATTTTTAAATTGCTTGTGCATAATAATTCTTAAATCCTCATTGCCATGGGATTCAAAGTCGCTGATAACAAAAGCCACCAAGTAGGTGGACATTAAAGGTGTTGCCTCAAAGTGATCTATAACTCGTTCAGTTCTGAAAATAAAAAAAATTTTAAGCTTTTAAGGACATTAAGAACAGTTCCGAACTTACCCATCAGCTGTGCTTTTAATTAAGCGTGTATTAAAATAGGCTTTTTGTTGTTTGGGCCGACTGATATGCATTTGGAATTTTGCCTTAAACTCGGGTTCATCGAAGCAGGGAAACGCAGTGCGGGCATCTATTCTGTGCAGCTGAGTCATGCCATACCAACTGTAAATAGCGACAAAAAAAAAACAAGAAATAAAAAATTTGAAAAATAGGTTCTCATTCAGTATTGCTAGGCAACGATAGAGGACAGCCTCATCACACTAGGACATGTGAGGTAAAGATAGTCTAATGCAGTGAGCGCAGGAATTTTTAGTGAAGAACCAAGACTTATAAAAATTAAGTTTGAAGTGAAGCGATTGTTATCACAGGAAATGGTAAAAAGTGGTTATCACTGAAAAAGAAAATGGCGACCAAAGTTTGAAACCCAATTCCAACATGGATGCCTTTATGCGATCACGAAATAATGGCGCGTTTCATATGTAGAATATGACTGATTAAATTAGAACACGACTATGCTCCAACAGAAGGTGCTGAAATCCCTAATAGGAACGAAGTAATGAGATAAGTAACAACCATGCTTAACGGGATTAAAACGATAGCATTCTACTCATAGGTGACTTTAATTTGAAAATAGCAAGCTACAGTTCTTACACCATTCCAATACAGAAGAATATAAATATACATTGACATCACTGGGCGGTTGCTCGGGCAATTGGATCCTTAGTATATATTTATGAGCATAAGACGGAGAAGCTCTCTTTATTAGAAATGGAAAAGAAGAAATGCTTATGAAGTTATCACAAGGGAAATTCACATGAAAACGCTTTTACCCACTATAACTGAAGATCTTAGTAGCAGTTGAGATATCAGCGAGTCCTATACACGGCATTTGGATCGTTATTCCTAAAAAATTTCAGCTCAACTACAATAACTTTATGAAGCAGCATGACGAACTCCTGGCTAAACAAGATCCAAGTACAAAAAGCTATGAAACCAGACAAAGGAAATTTTCTGTCATGGCTAGCAATAACAGTGGAAGAAACGATGGAGAGTTTTACTAACAGAAAGTGTGGCAGGAGTCAAGCACTCAGTGTCAGATGTAACTGGTGGAGACAAAGAGCATCCGCAATCCATTAACTTAAGAATAAAGTGCAACACTTTCATTCTAAATAAGGTGACAATGACCACAGTGAATTACAATGACAGTCGGGCCTCTCGTCATAACAGTCATTGGGTCCGTGGGTCAAGTTACGGAAAAGTGGCAACAACTTTGTTTAAAATCACAATACATGAAAGACTTAATAGAAGCTGTGTTAATCAGCCCAATACTTTGCTCATTTTATTAGAATGGCGTATACTCTGGTATCTACACATCTCATCGATTTCAGGAAAGCCTTCGATACATCAGGTGGGTAAACTGCTATATGAAAAGCATTGAGAAGGAAATGGTTACCCCAGCTAATAGAATTTTAGATCCTTTACATCGGGAGGATCAATTTTATACCAAAGCTGGAGTAAAAAATCATACGAAGTCTCTCACATCAAAAGCTGGAGTTTGAACAACGTAAACATAGGGGTCAACTATTCCAATATGATGTTAGCTTCTGATGTTTATTCAGTGCAGGGTCTAAGTGTGGTTGCGCAGAAACAAATGCATCAACAGTTAAGTAGTAATCGTTTTGATCGATATAGTTGAACTAGATATTTTCCGGTCGGAATATAAAGCTCTACCTCGTAGGTAATATTGGTAGGATCTGCTAAAAATATCGGGAGAAGAAGGTCACTTGTCCTCATTTTTTCCTTGAAGCGCATTTCTATCTATTGCACAATTAAAGTTTCTACAAACCGCTACCGCATTGGAAAACACGAAGTTAAAATGATATAAGCTCGCTTAACCTCTACAGAACCTGCGATTCTTGCGGCAACGAGCAGACTATCCTTTACTTCAAGTGTCAGTGTTCAGGTTTAAGTTGTTGACCTCTTTTGTCCCTTTAAGTTTAATTTAACAAATCCAAAATGGGGATTACATACATACATACATAATTGATCATTACAACTCTTTAGGCAGGATTACAACCTAGTTTCTCACAGCAGTTATGTTGTGTGCGTGTTAATTTTTTATACATGAGTTGCGGTACCTACAGTTTAAAGTCGATTCTGAAGGACAGATTTTTGAGAAACTTTACACGGAAATTTTATTTACTCTGAGAGTTTTTGCCAGAAATCTGCTGAGAGGAAGCCGCCGAAGAAATATTTTTTCTAAGATGTCTTGCCTGGGGTTTGAACCGTGGCCTAACGTCTAATAAGCCAACGTACTACCTACTGAACTGGGGGGACTTCCCAACATACAGGATTTGATTAAACAAGTACGACCCTAACCTGGCAGGTAAATCTGCCCATTTACTTTACCTATCCTAAGTACAATTGTACTGTTATAGTGATATATACCAGATATTAGAAAAGGGGTTTAACAACCCTGATAATACATTTTAACAACGGGGAATTTTTTTGAAAGGCAATCGAAATTTAAATAAAAACTCATACAAATATAAACATAATAATTAACGGTATTGTTTGTCTAAATTGAAGAGTATTGATCGCATAAAAAAAGAAAAATACTGTCATAAAAGTAATAAAAGCAACAGTAGTAGTAGCACTTAAGCCTCTACTAGTCAATTCATTAACACTTTGAAATACAGAGGCACTTTAAATTATTATAAAAAAAAATTATTTATGATAACAAGACATATTAAGTGAATGACTTACTTATCATTATCATAAGTGCCTCTATAGAAGCCAGCCATACCATTGCGTATCTCACCCTCGTATTTAAAATACAATATGTAGGCCGTAAACGCCTCCAAAGATGATGATAAATGTAACGATAGCTTATCGGTTACGTTGTCATATTCCATAAATTCTTGTTTTATCACTTCGCGAGTATTTCCCAGAGCATCATAGAGACGCGCATCTAAAATATTTATGCGATCTTTATGTAGCGTTATGACCGATAAATTCTTTACTGATGCGTGCAATGTTATGTTTACTTGGCCTTCGAATGTGAATTGCTTCGAACCATCTTCCCGTTGCAGATACGGTTTTATGTGTATGTCGTATAGTTCAGGTACGATATCTTTCGATAAACGATAATCTACGGCCAATGTACTTTGCGTTACGTGAGCAAGTAGCCAAGTAAACAAAATAAAAAAACTACCGCTAGACATTTTTTTTTCCTGTGCGAGAGAACCCCCCGTCTGTGTGTGTTCTCTACGCTTAATTAAAGTCAACTGAACTTGTGTTTCAACATGAATTAACCAAGTAAACTTAGTACAATGGAGAGCAACAAAAATAATAGAAATTTTAAAATTAAATTTTAATTTTTTTTTATTTTTTTTTTTTTATTTTAATTTCTTTCCTTTTAATCAAGCCAACCGAGAGATTAGATTATTGAGTTGAAAAAAAAACAAACAAACAAACAAACAAACAAACAAACAAAAATTTGTTTTTGTTGATCTGCCAGAGTAAGTGAGAAATATGAGTGAATTTCCATTATCGCAAAATATCAAAAGAACAACAACAACAACTATGAATGAATGGTTTTTTTTATTTAAATTTCTCAGCTTCAATTTGAGGGTAAAGTACCGCTCTGTGCTAATTAAGCATGAATTTTTTTTTAATTTAAACATCTCTCTGCTTTCAAAGCCTGTTCTAAAACAAGCATTTCAGCCAGAGAAACAAAATCGTTCTGACAGAGAACCATAATCCATAGAAAGCTTTATGAAAAGCTATCCTATGAAATGAAGAATTAGTCCACATTATCCATTAAGCCTATGGCCAGAAAGATGGCTGCTAATAAAATTAAAGTCAGGATAAACATTGAGCCATTCCCACATGTCGGCACCAAAAGCCCTTGGGGGTTAAACATCTTCGGCTTTTTACCCATGTGTGTAACACGAACATCATCAATGGTCGTTAAAAAGAGCTTAAAATTGCATTTACTTGCTTGTCAGCTTCTAAAAAAGATGGTTAATGTCGCTTTCTTTTAGATTTCAATGATACACCCAAACAAATATTACAGTAGGATTCACTATTTTCCAATGGGATTCACTAATAAAAAATGAGAAATTATCTCCATTTTTGAAAGAATATTTGTCAAGTTAAGTACGCCGTCTTTAGGAATTTGACGCTGTACATTTTTCTTATATTTTCCACTTACACTTGAAAATATTACTAACAATTTTCCTCTGGGTTATACACATGCCTCTTACAAATACATTCACATTTTCTCTTTGTGCCGACGTCTGGCCATAGCACTCTAAACAATAAATGCCTTTCTGTTAGCGGAAAGGATGCATATCTTAGTATCGATTTCTCTTTCTCACAACAGAATCCTTATGAGCATATGTCGGTCATGCCTAACCCATTTTTTTCTGCCCATTTTCTTACAAGAATCCAATGGCGTCCTTGTTTTTGTATGTACGATGCCAATGCTATCATTTTAATATTAACCTTATGGCAGATGATAATCATTTTCTTATTTCCTGGGCTTAGTAAAGGTCCTCTCCACTCTAATTTTGACATAAATATCGGCCATTAGTGGTGCCCCATTAGTGCTTTAGTGCTGCTTATGTTCTGGCGTTCATAACAAAGTAATTTGCTACTGACAAGTCAGATTGTGCAACGCTAACAATGCCGCGAACCAAAATCTGTAGCAGCTAAGAGCCTTGAAAGCAAATTGACCATACGAGCATATTTCCATTCTTACTCTTACATGCTCACTATCGGATAGAATTTCTTCCGTTTCTAAAATTACGTAGAGGTACGTCAGTCAACAGATATTGTTCTGATGCTTTGGATTCCTAAATGTCGTTGACTTCTAGGCAAAACGGCTGCCAATACTTTGACTAAAAAGAGATCTATGCCACTCTAGGGGTATATAATTCCAGAGCCTTAGGTTGTATTACTATTTTTTCATGTTAGTCAAGTAATAGGAAATTAACAAATCCAAGAAGAATTGATTACTTAGGCTAAACAGGACGGCTATCACTCCCTAGTTTGAAAGTCATTCGGAAGATTTGAATGAAAGCCGGCTGGACTTGAAGCTTTTGACTAATTGTTAAAACCCCAACTAATTGTCAAACTTTCTTACCCCACATCTTGTGGAGTAAGAATGCAGTTGGAAAGTTACAACTTATGACTGTAGACGTAAGAGCCTTTGCCTTTCTTTTAAAAGTAACATTCCGGCAGTCTTACCCAATGGACTGCATGAATAGGAACCATTTCTTGAGTATGGAAATTATTTCTTACGACTACTTCCACTCAGCAATCTTTTGTCAAAAATTCTGAGAGTAAATGAAAATTGGCATAAAAAGTCCCTCGAATCTGTCGTTTGGAATCGCATTTAATTGTAAGCCCGTTTACTCATGGATACACAACATTGGTGGTGTGAGAAAGCCTAGATTGCGTTCTGTCTAAAGGATTATAATGATCAATTAATTAAGTAACTATAGAAGTCGCCGTAGTCTAGTAGGTAGTGTGTTGGCTTATTAGACGTAAGACCACTGTTCAATCCCCAAGTCCGATATCAAAACGAAATTATGGAAAATATTTCTTGGGCGACGTCCCCTCAGTAGATTTCTAACAAAAACTGTGAGTGTCAAATACAAATTCCGATTAAAAGTTTCTCAAATTTTCGGTCATTTGAAGTCGACTTTAAACTGTATGTTCCACCACTCATGTATACAAATTAACGCACACAACATTGGTCATGTAAGAAGCTAGGTTGTTATCCTGGCTTAAAGGGTTGTGTTTACCAATTAAGCTAAGTAAGTATGTGTACAAATACAAATATTTGCCGTATTTCAATGATTTTCTTTAAAATTTAAAGCCTGATCTTAAATCCTGCATAGAAACAAAGAACATGATGAACTGGTGTAGGGTAATATTGGCCAAGATTATTATCTCGCTCTCCCTAATCTATTTACTTAAATGATTAACAAAAACTTTTTGATCAAATTAAGACTAAAGTTTCCAACGAAAAACACTTGAAATGCAAAATTAATAAAGAATTTCAAAATAAAATCCACTTAAGACGATTGTTGAACACCCTACAGCCTTTTTAAAGGTTAACGAAATTATTTCTTGTTAGAGGGAATACGGGAATACAATCTAGATTTTAAAATCGTATTTTGCAGACACAATTTAAGTTTTCTTTGAAGCCATATCTTGCATATCGAACACATTGCCACCAAATTTAATTTTTTTTTTTTTTTTTTTTTTTTTGGAGAACATGAGTCCAATTTCTGCTAATTTTTATTTTGATTTTATTTTTAACACACAAGTCATAATCCAAAATAAAACAATTCCAAACGTACACACACAGTAATCGTTCATTTTATTAGAGGGGTCAGATGGTGTGATTAGAGCCTCATGCTGTACAATATTATCGCTTAGACGACAGAATACACAATGTCGTCGTCTTTCATTTTGGATTGGCCTACTGAAAACGGGCCGTACATTTTCGAAAAATGATCAGAAAAAATTATTGGGGCGTTAAGCAAAATTTTATGGATGCAATAATCGATTAGAAAAGAACGTGTGCAATCAAGCACAAAGTTTTTATTACCTCGAAACGTAGAAACAACGGGTAAAAATTATTGATACGTATCTAGGGTTAACAAGTCGAGTCAAATAATAATCGAATAAAATTTCAAATAATTTAAGATTTACTCGAATAAAGGTTTCAATAAAGGGAATTAATTGATAATTGATAATCCTTTAGCCAGGATTACGACCTAGGTTCTCACCCGACTTATGTTGTGTGTGTTAATTTTTTATACATGAGTGGCGGAACCCACAGTTTAAAGTTAACTCTGAACGACAGATTTTTTGAGAAACTTTTCATGGCAATTTTATTTACTCCCACAGAGTTTTCTCCAGAAATCTGTTAAGGGGAAGTCGCCGATGAAATATTTTTCATATATTCGTTTTGATGTCGAACCTGGAGATTGAAGCATTGCCTCACGTCTAATAAGCTGACATTCCATGTACTAGACAACGGCGACTTCATGTGGAGAATAATAACTAATAATAAACGACTACTCGACTAAGAGGGGGGCCCGTGTTTAGTGGCTCATAATTTCGATTTTAATCACGAATAGTACATTCGTAAGATCTTGTTTGGAATACTTAGTAGTTTTCTTCATATTCTAACATTAATTAAATCTTAAATTTCATTAGTTAGGATTACAACCTAGCTTCTCACACACCCCCATATTGCGTGCGTGTGAATTTTATCCTTGACTGGCATGTCCTACAGTTTAAGGCTGACTTTGAATGATAGATTTGCGGAGCTTTTTCATGGTACTCATTTGCTCTCATTTTTACATTTATTTTTGAGAGATATTAGAGCTGAGGATTGAACTCATGAGATCTCTTCTAGTAAGCTAACATAGATAGGTAGACTACGGTGACTTTATATTCACAATATAATACCGAGATGTTTTCAAAATTAAAATTCTTGTTTGAGGAACTTATTTTTAATTCACAACCAAAATTTTGTCACACCCTTTAACACTCTTTATCCGGTTAAACAAAAATTAAATTTTTTCAATTTAAAACAACAACAATAACATCGAAATAAACAATAAACAATAATTAAATAAATTTCTAGCGCAAGCATTTATTGCATAGATTTAGGCGATGAAATTCATTTCTGCTCATACATTAAGTGTTTGAAGGAAACATTACGCCATTGAAGGCTAAAGTGTACAAAGAGCACAGGCATGGATGGGATATGCGTGCAAGCTGATTGTAAACGTTGGCCTGCCTATAATGATGTTAAAAGTACTGGCAGGGTTTAGGCAGAGAGTGTAGGAATGACAAACTCAGTGTTACTGTAGAGCTCACTAGTTTAGCAGTGCAAAATGACTGCAAGCGCTTCGGACAATTTTCCAAAAAGCCAAGACAAGGCTGTGAAGCAACAATTGATAGACATGGTACCTGCTGTAGCTAATAGTGTAATCCTTAATTGAGGACTTCTTAAACATAACACACCGCTTTCGTAAATTAATTAAGGAGCCACATTCCAACTGATCAGGTAGGAAGATCTCACTGAATGCAGAAACTAGATAGATGAGGCTCATCATTGGGCCAATAATACTTAAAAAATTTGAATAAGTTTTCAGGCTCCATTGCTTTCCAGTGGCTGTGAGGGGTAATGAATTAGAAAATAATTGTGTTTTCTAATAAAGCTTCTTCTGATTTACTTTTCCTTTAAACACTCCCTAATGGCCAAATAAAAATTTTCCTTTTCCATTAAACTGGCAAACATGCGCACCATGGAGGCACCTTTGGCATAGGCAAAGTTACTAAATTGTCTGCCAATTTCTTCGGGTGTATAAATCGATGACTCTAAACTGGACATCGGTTGGGCCAAGGAGCTGGCATCAATATCAAACACTTTATGCATTTCTTTGATGACGAATTGGTTGTCCAAAGTTGGCAGATCGGTTGTAAAAAACACGAACAAAATTTGCACGCTTTAAAATGGGATGCATGGGACCTTACATACATAGCTTAGCAGTGGGTTAAGTTCAGCATCTGTAACTAACAACCACGACCAAATTAGTTCATGGATGCGAAACGTAGAACTCTAACCCCTGGGACATTCAGAAGATGTATGCTTCTATAAATCAATATCTCTGAAGAATTCCGCAGATCTTTTGCAATGGCAGATGTGGGCATAATCCAATCAGTAACCCAGGAAACGAAAATGAAGACGGATTGGATATATTCACAGAAGATTTTGGGATAACATTACAAAGAAGATAGAATGGAATCCATAGCTCCGAATGGAATCCACAAGGTAGAAAGGAATCCATAGGACAGAATGGAATCCACAGGGTATAATGGAATCCATAGGGAAGAATAGAATCCACAGGGTATGATGGAATCCATGTGGCAGAATGCAAACCATAGGGCAGAATGCAATCCATAGTGTCGAATGCAATCCATAGGGTCGAATGCAATCCATAGGATAGACGAAGAAAGATACGATGATTACATATCATTACAACCCTTCAGTCAGGATTACAACCTAGCGTCTCATACCTCTGATGTAAGGTGTGTTAGCATTACACATGAGTAGCAGGACCTACAGTTTAAAGTCGATTCCGGACGACAAATTCCTTTGAGCAACGTTCCATTGCAATTTTATTCTTACTCTCAGAGTTTTTGCTAGAAATCTGCTGAGAGGAAGTCGCCAAAGAAATATTTTCAATTTCTGACCTAGGTTTTGAACCAAGGCCTCATGTCTAATACGCCAACGTACTACCTACTAGACTACGGCGACGATGATGATTACATCCTTGGAAAAAGTAGATTGATGCGGAAATAAAAACTAAGATCTACAAGTCTTGAAGTGAGGTGAAGACAATAACTCTGAGTAGGATAATGTTCATGTAATTTGTTGTGGTCGCATATGTATACACCCCTGTGAGGGATGGAACAAAGCAAAAGTTAATATTGAATAGAATTTGAAGAACTTGACTAGGATAGAATAGAACGGGATTAGATTGGAAACAGATTAGAAAGGATCACACTGGCACTGCATTTTGCAGGCACATTGTGACTACATTGTGAAACAACTTTTTTGACGTTTTTACGAAACCCGTTATGCAACAATCAAACCAATTTTACTCAAAGAACTACTTGTCATTGGCAAACCGCTAGACATTATCGATAAGAAATATTTATAATCCGATAAGAGACTTAAGCGATTAGATTAAATGTTATCGCCTGCCATCAACGCAGTTATCGTGAAAAGAAACAAATTATTAAACGCGCCTCTAATCAGCAAATGAGCAAATGAATTGCGATTTGGCGGACAGGTCGTCCGTTCTGAGATGTTATAAATCAGGTGCAATAAATAAACTATATATTGTTGTTGTTGTTTTTTTTTTGTTTTGTTATTATTTCACTACTAAATTTATTAATTTATTAACTACAGTTATAATACATTTGATAACAATACATTGACTACAAGCCGTCAAAGCGGTAGACATGTTTATGTGTGTTTGTGTGTGTAAGTGTGTGTACGTGTAAATAATAAAACAGGGTATAGATAGAAACAAAAAGAATTTCTAAAAATCAAAAAATTCTCCGTTCTTAGCTCCGTTATAATAATAATAATAGAGCTGCCCAGCTGTACATAGATAGATAAGACACTATAATGATGAGTGTGGCAACTGTATTAGGATTTTAGTGAAAGATGAAAGCGATTAAGGCTACAAAAACTAAAGTGAACACAGATACAGAGCTCATGGCAGCACTGTTAGTGCCATACTGCTGGAAGAAGGACTTAAGGGGACCCATTTTTTGCTTAGACCATTCCAAATTGAATGCAGCAGTCTTTTCGGCACTCTGCAAAGTGGCATACGAACTGCCGAATTTCGTTTTGTTCTTTTCATTGTATTCCTTCAATTTGTTGAGTTGAGCCTCAGTGGTGAAACGGCCGGCAAGATTGGAAATAACAGAGGCTACATCAGCATAACCGCCCATGCTATAGTAAAAGTGTAAAATTAGTTTCAGTTCATTAAGAATTAAGGAATTTACGTTTAAAATACTTACGATTCTGCAAGTGCATCAGTTTTTTCAATGACCAAATCGAAGACAACATCAACGTTTTCATTGTTTTCAGCAATTAAACTGGACATGGCTGCAGATTTGTCTTGGCGACGTACTTCATCGGAAATGATCATGTTAAAGAATCTGGTAACCAAAGATTTCTCTCTAACACAACCCAAAGAGTTCAAGAGTAAAGTCTCTTCGGTGGCAACGGTTTCGGTCTTGTATTTGTTGTACAGCTTGTCGAATTCTTTTTCTCTGCCTTCACGTATACCCACACAATAGACTACAGAGCGAATGTTAACGGGCACAGGTTCGGCCTTCAAATTGGCATTGAAGTATTTCATGGCTTTATTAATGCAAGCACCATTGCCGTATTTGCAAGACCAGGCCAAGATCTTGGCACGATTGTAGATATCCAAAGTGCTGTCGGTGGATTTCTCTTCGAAACCTAACATGTTGTAGGCCTTGTTGGTAATCTGGCGTATATAGCGGGCAAAGTCTTTGGTATCAGTACCCAAACGAATGGTCAAATAATTGAAACCATTAAAGGCAGCAGTCCAGGGCAAATAATTGGTTTCGGTAGACAAATATTCCAAAACATCGAAAGTCAATTTGTAATCAATAACACCAGCACGTGCCAAATTAAGTAAATCGTCAACGATTTGGGCACGATTCAATTCATGTATGCCATCCCAGTTAGCAGACAAGAGTTTATGATGTATTTGATGCCATGATTTCACATCATAATTGACGCGATAGTAACCAATTTCACGGATGTTGGCAATAATCCAGGAGACATCCTTGTCTACAGTGAGTTTATGAGTTTGCTGTTGAAGGAAGAATTTCGTATCGGTGTTGTTGAAGTTCTTTTCCTTGCTGGTGGTGTAGGTAATGGGCACAGTGTATTGGAGGTTGGGATCGGCTGTATCTTGATCCTTCAATAAGAAACGCACTTGACTGACCTCGACGGTAGTGTCATCGGTACGATTGAAAGTGACTACGGGATAGCCAACTTGGGTAGTGAATGAACTGAAGTAGAGATCAGCATATTGGGCATATGAGGCGGGCCAGTATTTTTTCCAAACGGTAAACAAGTCCTTGGGGAGAGTGTTGGTGAATTGACTGTAAAATTAAAACAACATTGATTGGATGACAGTGATTGAGTGTTTGAAAACGTACTGTGTGGTCAAATATTCGTTGAGGGATTTCTTAAAGTTTTCTTCACCCAAAATGTATTTGGTCATGCGAATAATGGTGGCAGCCTTATTGTAGGAAATACTGTTGAACATGCGTCCTAAATCGGCAGTTGTTTTGGCATCTTCATCGCTCATAGGATTGGTAGCGTTGGTGGCATCCATACCCATGACAGTTTGAATTTGATCGACAACAAATTGTGGATCCATTTGCAAATAGCTTTCAACCTGGAGGGAAGAGAACAAAAAAAAAATTCAACTTAAATCTTCAATACCTCGTTCCCAATTACAAGAACATTTCTTTTGGAAAAACAATGCCACGCCCATTTTGTTAAATTGATTTCCAAACAATTGCAAAGAGGGCGTGGCAAATTTTAATATTGCCTGTTTTCTTACAAATTTATTGTAAAAATGTTCGATTCTAGCAAAAAAGAAAGAGAAAAATTACAAACACTTACCATATCGGTGGCATAGTATTGGAAGTAACGAGCGAAACCTTCATTCAACCACGTGTAACTCCACCAGTCGCAAGTAACCAAATCACCAAACCACATATGGGCCTGTTCGTGAGCAACAACAGCGGCAATGTATTGTTTTGAGCTTAGGGTACTGTGCTCAGCATTATAGAGTAAGGCACGCTCTCTGAATGTCAACAGACCCCAGTTTTCCATAGCACCAGCGGAGAAATCGGGAATGGCAGCCAAATGCATTTTGTCATCGCCCAACGAATAGTAGGGTATATCGAGATATTTGTCCAAGGCCGAAAGTAAATCCTTACCAACATCGTAAGCGTATTCGGTTTGAGCATAGTATTCGGGTCTGGCAATAACACCAAACTCACCATCATAACGATCATTGAATTCGGATACAATGAAGGCCAAAATGTAAGTGGACATCTTAGGTGTGACGGCATAAACATCCGTGACATATTCACTTTAAAAATAAGAAGAAAAAAAATTGAAATTCCTGATTAGTTATCGATAGCTAAGGAATAAAATATTTTTTTTTTTAAGAATAAGAAAACTTACCCGTTAGGAATGACTTGTACAATACGAGTGGGACCATAAGATCTTAAGCTACGATGGTGGGTCAAAGACAAATCAAAAGTAGCCTTGAATTTGGGCTCATCGAAAGATGGGAAGGCACGACGGGAATGAGTTCTTTGGAATTGTGTGGAACCAAGCCATCTAAGTAGAAACAGAGAGAGAAAATTAGTTTTTTTAACTTGTTTTTCCTCCTCTTTTTTTTGCGGTTAAAACTTACTTGGTAACATTTTGGCTGGTCTTGTAGGAACTGCGATAGAAACCATGCATATCATCGTCCATACTGCCAGTGTAAACGTAATGCAAGATATATGGTACATTAGCTTGCAAAGCTTGATTCAAATTGTACACAACAATATCGGTCATGCTATCGGGTGTAGCTGCTGGCAAAGCCATCTTCTGATTGGGAGTATCCTTTCTGTAGTATTCACTTAGGCTGATGTTCAAGTTCTTTATGTGCAATTGTATTTGACTGGTGGCTTGATTAGCTTGAATTTCAATAAAACATTCACCATCGAAGGTAAAGGCTTTGGGATCCGATTCATTCAAATACGGTTTCAATGATACATTGTAGTTAATGGGCATTACGGTCAAGGGCAAACGATAATTCAATTCAGCTTTGGCTTCGGGTGCATTGACAACTTGATCCTCAAGAGGGGCAGCATAAGCCAAGCAAAAGCAGGCTACCAATATGGTAGCTACTGTTATAGGCGACATTCTGTAAAATATTCACAAATTTTTTTTAAATTTTTTTAAATTTTCAAAATTTTTTTTTAATTTTTTTTTTTAATTTTTTTTTAAATTTTTTTAAATTTTTTTTTAAATTTAAAAAAATTTTTTTTTTTTTTTTTAATCACACACTTAACACTTTTTTTTTTGTGAAGTTCGTAACAGCGTTTTAATAATGCTATTTAAGGTGGCCGAAATATGTGGGCCTACTGAAAGCTTTAACGCTGCAGAAGTTCTATTTATAATAACGCTGGCTCTTCTGCTGTGGTTTTAATTTTTTTCTTTTTTTTTTTAATCATAAAACAATACAAACAGAGCGCATTATCTAAGGAAATTAACAACGTTTTTAACGTTTGGTATTCATTTATTTTTGTTTTTGTATTTCATTCAGATGCGATAACACCTTTAGCTGATTTGCAGTGATACTAACTACCTATAGCTAGCGCTAATATTAGCATTTAAGCCTTGTTAGTATTAGTACAAGTACTTTGATAAAAAAAAAAAAAATAAAACTCCTTAACGATAGATGATGTGTTGGTGTTTGTATTGGTGGCACATACCTCGTATATCTGCTCAAATACCCGGCAATAAATGTCAATTTTATTCTCGATTTTTTTTAATTTTTTTTTTTTTATTTCGGGATTATAGGCATCGATTTTATTTTATTCATATTCGTATTAGTATTGGCATAGGTATTGGTATTAGTACCGGTATTGGTACCGATATTCGTAGACATGTTGTTGTTATTATTGTCACTCCATTAACAGTGAAGTGTAAATATACAGTTCAGTGATTGACATTTGATTTGATAATGAACTCAACAGATACCAGACTACACAATTAAGACACTGATTGATTGGCACAGAAGGAGAGTACTTATAAGAGAGCATGTCTCATTCCATACATTGCCACTGAAGACTCAATTTCCACGCATGCAATCGTAATATCGGAAACCCTGTAAATAATGTCCAGTTCAAGTTCGACCATAACGAATCCATCAGTACATCTTAAAAATAGAAAACTAGGAGAGGCTCTAAACAACTTCTGTCGCAGCTGAGACATCAAATAGTTCCCCGTTATACCATGTTACGATAGGCATTTTCAGAGAGTGAATTCGCCGTATTGTAGTAAGCAGTGTATTGGCTTATTAGACGTAAGGCCATGATTCAAATACCTGGCCAGTCATCAAAACGAAAATATGAAAAAAATATTTCTTCGGTGACTTCCTTTCAGCAGATTTCTGTCAAAAATTTGGAGAGTAAAAAAAATGTTTCTCAAAAGTCGCCTTTAAACTGTAGGTCACGCCACTAATGGATAAAATTAAGGCACACAACATAAGTGGTGGTCCATAATCCTCACCGAAGGGTTGTAATGATCAATTATGCATGTATCTTCAGAGAGTTCTTATCTTCATTATTATCTCCTCATTGTTATACCCTGTAGCTAAGCCCTGCACATGTCATCTATTGAGACAATATGCGGTAATCACAAACACAATTAAGGCTCATTCATTATCATCGAAGAGTTCGTGCTTGTATTGTCTAGATGAAGCTCTAATTGTCTTCTTAATCAGCCCTTTTATCGCATACATTATTAGCAGCCTGTATCATGCCAAAGTTTGAGTTTTTAAAAGAACAGGGTCACCCGCAGACCTTCCAAATATGCTGTTATTAGCAGGACAGTGCTCCTGGTTAATTATAATAGGATTTTAATGCTTCAAATTAAAGTTCTTTTGGTTTTTATCTACAGAAACAATATTTTTTAATTCCTTTTAAGTTTATCGATAACAAAAGCTTGGCTTACGTGCCCTTTAATACACGACTAAAATTCCCAACAAAATGTTTAACGCAACACGCATTACAGACTGTTTTATACGCTGATCACCGCTCACGGAGGTCACACTGAAATGTTCGGAGACAATTTGCAAATTTTATTGTTATTGTTTTATCGATAACTGCCGTTAATTATAGACTTTTAAAGTTGGTGTTATTGTGTTATTGTGTTGTTGTTGTTAATTAAAATTGTGGTGGAGTTTTTTTGTTTTTTTTTCTGTTTTAAATTCAAAACATGTTCGAACATACGTAACGACATTTGATTTTGGCACGTGAAAATAATTTTTAATACAAAATTCCCACCGAAACTGCACTGTAATGCTTAAGCTAGAGGGCAAGGTTTATTGAAAAAACACACACAAGAAGATGAAGCAGAAAAAAAATAAAATTGAGTTTTATTTTGTGAGGCTATCGTGAGTGAAATTTGATTTGCAGTTATAAGCCGTAGGCTTATTTAAGAAATTGCTTTAAATACTGATGGTTTATGGTGTTTAATTTCGAAGTGAATGACTGACATACTCTGAAATTATTGAACATGGAGAGTTTATTTGCTAGTCAAACTATTGGTAAAATGCTGTTGAACAATTGCGCTATCTGTGTGCGTGATCAAAGACTTCGTTTATAGAACCAGCCTGGTTTCCTGAGGAAACCGATAAAGCTATTGAAAGCACAATCAAGCTATTAAAAGTACTTGACAAAATAGTTACAGACACGAGGAATTTCCATGAGCTACGAGGAATTTCCATGAGCAATTTGGTTGACCTACTAGTGGTTGTTTAGAAGTTGTCATAAAGTCTTGAGAGGCTAGGGCAGGGTATCACAATTTTAATAGTCATGAGATTCTCAAAGTCCACTCAAAATTTGTGCTTAAAGGATCAATCACAAAAAGTGCTTCTATGTATGTATCGAAGGGGGTTTGTCAAAGATCATAATGCATTGCAGATGCATTCTAAGACTCATGAGTATACACATGACACTGCTTCAGATGTGTAAATAAAATAAAAAAGAAAAATTTTCTATAAAGTTCCTTCAGTGCTATAATTATGCTCTCTACTATTGTTTGTAGTGAATAGCTTAATAACTGCTGCAAATCTTATTGATTATAATGCCTGATATCATCCAATAATGTGTGCCCAATTATATTCGTATTTTATTGGCATTTTTTTTCGGTTTTAGCAACACGATTGATTTTGCTGTTTAACTAGGTAATCTGTGGTTAGTAGTCTTGAAAAATAACTTCAAAATTCTTTGAAGCACCATATCAATTTCATAATGGCAATAAATTCGATTAAATTTTCCATTTCAAGTAAGCATTTCATGAAGCAGAAAAAAGTACCCAAAAAATTAAAAAAAAAATTCAGAATTTATTACAATGACTTGGGAAATATTTACTTCCGGTGTTTTGAAGAAATCTGTTTTACCATGATAGTTTAATGAAAACCTAGAGTACTGCAGTAATCGCAATCTTTACAGAGTTTTAAGATAGCTACACACGTGTTCCAGCAGATGGATTAGTATATGTATTGTTTACGACGTAGTTCGGCTTGAAAAAAGGTCTCCCACTTAGTTCAAACGTCTGAAGCGGCAATTGCCACTCAGCAGATCTCTGGCAAAAACCCTGGTGGACATCCTCCCAAGGAATTCGGATAGATGAACTTAGGATACATGGGGATCTTAGAGCTTCTTTAAGCTTCCAATGAAGCCACTTAAACTTTGCCAATGTCAATGGTCGATAGATCTCTAAGATTACATGTCGATGTAGTAGGCACCTAGATATGCATCTTTCTTCTTTAACATAGTGCTGGGCATGCTTCCAGTATCCTCATCTGTATCATACACATTTCTGTGGCTTCTATAAAAATCGTTTGCCTCTACAAAAATCGATGCCCCAAACCAAAGCACCTAGCGTGTATACCCATAATGCAATGACCCGTCACGACTTTGACAATTACACTGAGCATGTTTCTTTGAAGTTTAAACAGCCTTGCAGTGCATCGTTCCTACAGCCTTGGCCAGATTTTTTGCGACCTTCTGCTCGTATCTGAAGCCGCCCAGTTACGGTTGCCGAAGTCTGTGACCGTAACGAGAGTGTGATACGACATCGTGTCTTTCTGCCAAGCTGTTCAGGTGTCTGTGACAGCCGTACCCCGCCCTGGAGTTCATCATGTTGCCGTGAAAAAGTTTCTCAAAAATCTGTCGTTCGTAGCCGACTTTAAACTGTAGCTGCCACCACTCATGAATAAAATTAACACACACAACATAAATGCTGTGAGAAACTAGGTCGTAATCCTAACTAAAGGGTTGTCATGACCAATTATGTACGTTTTTTCTAAAATTTTCTTTCTAGAAATAAATCTGAAACCGTTTATCGATAACACATGCATTTCTCTTTTATTACAAGCGGATTACAAGTATTAAAAAAAGTTTCAGGAGCTTTAAAAAGCTTTAGTCATAGGCAATAAACCGCCTTATTAATATGATTTAATTTATTATTTTCGAATTTGATTAAGAGTTTAATTATTAAGCGAGTATTTGTTTGTCAGGATCGATAACATTATTTGGAAAATAATGAAATACGAAACTATTTATAGTTTCGTAGTTATCTGTCATTAAAATTATGAGTCAGGTAAGGTTGAATAATGAATCATCACTTCCGTTTACCAAATTTTTTTTAAAAAATATTTTTGTTTTTTAAAAATTTATTTTTTTTGGGGGGTTTTCGTATATCTACCACCCAGCAGATGTATTTGAACAATAAGGCTATAAAAACCTAATAACGTCAAGGTAATTTGATTGACAACTACTCGGATAGCTAATACATGTATTTGTGTAATACGAAAATTAAACAGTGATTGATAAAATTAATGGCTCATCCAGCTTTAGGAGCAGAAGGGTTTTATGCGTATTTCATTCGTTATGAATTAGGAGATCTACTAAGCAGTTGTTAATAAGATCAAACAATATATACGTCAAGTAGTGTGTTGGCCTATTAGATGTGAAACCACGGTTCAAATCCCAGCTTAGACATCTCCTCCTGGCTACTTCCTCCAACAGATTTCTGGCCATTGCCATGAAAAGTTTCTCAAAAACTTGTCGTTCGGAGCCGACTTTAAACTATAGTCCCGCCACTAAAGTATAAAATTCACACACACAACATAAGTGGTGTGAGAAGCTAGGTCGTAATCTTGACGGGGGGGGGTATAATGACCAATTATGTAATACCTTGGTCATAGTTTGTAGAACAGCATTCGATGCATTAAATTGGTGGCAGTAATTCGTAATCTTTTCTTTAATATCTGAAGTAGTATATGGCTTAGGTTTAATACTGGCACTGATATTTTCGTAATACTGCCCCGAAAGCATGAAAAAAATCTTTGTAACTGAAAAGAAATTTCAAGCCAATTTGTCGCAAAGTTCAATCAAGTTTTTCCAGTTAAGCAGATATATTGTTGCTGGTCTTAGAACGATAGAGTTGCCAGGTGCCATTGTCCAGAACACCTACTGTGAGAATATATTGCCCGATGCCATTATCGTATATCTTATCGATGTTATCTATTTTCTTTCTAGGTATTTGAACCGGGTTTTCTCTTCTTACAAATCCCAAATATGTCCGTTCTTGAGGTTCCCAATGGAAGAAACTGCCGATAACTCCATAAACTGGCTTGAATCCTCTTTTTGATTTATTTACCGAAATGATTTCTAAGGGATTTGTTTTGTGCACGTGTTGATACATAATATAATTGGTTACGACCTATCTTCTCACACCACTGATGTTGTGTGTGTTAATTTTATACATGAGTGGTGGGATTCCAAACGGCAGATGTTTGAGAAACTTTTCATAGCAATTCTTATTTGCTCTCCGGACTTTTGTCCGAATCTGCAGAGGGAGTCGAAGAAATATTCTTTTCATGCTTTCGTTTTGATATCTGACCCAGGGTTTGACCCGTGGGCTTCTATGTCTAATAAGCCAACACACTACCTACTAGACTACAGGGACTTCAGGTGTTGATAGAAAAGATAGGTGATAAGAAATTAATTTCATTTTGGTGTTAATCCAAGCACACCAGTCAATCTCTCTCGACTAACAACTCAGTTTAGTATCATCAAACATACCCTGACTACCTTTCTTATTGTTTTTTTTATTTTTTCCTGTTTTTTCCGTTTGAAGAATTTAGTTTTACTTTTATTACCTACTGTATATTTAAAGAAAATTGTCCATTCTTGATTTTTCTTCGTCGATAGGCATATCAAAACTTTCAACTCAAGTGGTCTATGCATTGCACTTTGTAACTATTTCAAGGGGACTTTTTTTTTATTCCCCCAATCCGCTAATATTGAAATACGCTTCACCTGGCGTATACACATACTATGTACGCGCACGAGTGCACGTGTATTATTTGGTAGATTATTAGCCAGTTTTGATTGCTTTTATGACCAGATCTAAACAGAAACTAATCAATTGTGCTCGTAGTGTTTATCTTATCGCGTGTTTAGATTAAAAAAAAAAAACAGAAATTTAATCGAATTTGAAAGGAATTATTCGTTTTATAGCCTTCAGGAAATTATTACGCTTTAGAATGGTTCAAGGAAACTGAAATCAAAATCGTATATCCATGGCCTTAATCATAGATTGATGCGTAGAAAATCTAAGTCTTCCCTGCATTTGAGGAAAACAAAAGCATGGCATTTCTACAAATGTTCTCAAAGCATTTCGGAAGTTCTGGACCAAACTCTTTGGCCCGGAAATATACGGGCATTCAAATTCAAAAATGAACCTGAACAACATTAGACCATGACATCAAATGTGAAACGATCTTAGCTTCACAATACTAGTATGTGGCTTTGTTCGCTGGAGAAGATGCATTTACGTTACTCACTTAAATGGCCATTAACAACCCGATTAACGAATTTCGGCCTGCCTTAACACATCATTCCAGGTGCCCCTAGTTATTCCACAAGTCGATGACAGGATTTCTCGATTTGGTCCTTCCAATGCAAACAAGGTCGTCCTCTTCGCCGACTTCCGCAGATCTCCGCATCAAATACTCGTCTCGCCGGTACATCCTCCTCCATGCGAATGACATAGCCAGCCAGCGCAGCCGCTGGATGTTAATGCACTGCATAACGTCTATGTCGTTAATTAGCTCATACAGCTCACTGTTCGGTTCGGATGCGAAAATCATCGCCAACTCGCACTGGATCGAAGATCTTACGTAGGAATTTTCTCTTGAATATTTTCGAGGCTGCTGCATCAGTGCTTGCTAGAGTCCATGCCTCTGGAAGGTGCATTAAGTATCTCAAAAGAATTTGAGAAGCGTTTTTCTTATACAAAATCGGGACAGTCTGCTCGTCTCAAGTTTTTATTGAAAAGATTGAGTGATTGGTGCCAGAAAACAAATCCAACAAAGATATTAACTTACATTACAACTCTTTAGTTAGGATTACAATCTAGCTTCTCACACCACATGTGTTTGTGATGCTAATTTTACTGTGAATGACGCGACCTACAGTTAATATCGGCTTCGAACAACAGATTTGAGAAGTTTTGCAGGCAATTTGAAGACTGTTGAAGCTGGAAAGCTTTTGAGGTACATTACGGATGTACATTGCAGGCGTCTTGGGTTGGGTTTAGTGGTTGAGGATTTATGTGGCTGTGCTACGAGGCACCTTATTTGGAAACTTTGCCAGCAGGGGAGTTCTTGGAAACGAAGAGGCGAATTAGATTCACTCTACGGAAAACGTATGTACTCCAGGATCTTCCAGCGTACCTAACACCGTATTACAGCAGTAGGCTAACATGTAGACAACATTACTGAAACAATCTTTCGAGATGTCGCTCGACCTTGTATCGGTCCCAAAACCTATTATATCTTGTAGGTGGGTACTGTACCTTCCCACTCGCGCCACTGCGAAGTTTCTATGGAATGCTCGTGAATATAGTTTTGTGTGACGGTGAGGGTGGTGTTAGGATTAGTAACTGCAACCCTAGCTTTGCTACCGCACACTTATAGATTTTGTTTAATATCGAAAATTTATTAATATTATGGGATATACAATAAGACCATAGGTCTCGGCACCACAGTTTAATCGAGCTACCAGAACTCAGAAATTAATGTTGTTTTGATATATAAGCTCACATTTCAAATGACACATTTTTTTTTTTATTTTTTTAACTAATTCGGATAGGCGCCGTCTTAGGCATAGGCTCTCTCTCTCGTACTTGAGACTCATGTATCGATGCAGATTTAATTTTCAAGTTCTAAACGTTCTTGCGCATGTAGCTCAGACATCTTTCATATGGTCTTCCATCATTAGCTCATTATCTGTAGTAGGTAGATACCATGGGCGGGATTTTGATAGGCGCACTTAAGATACAAAAGATATAGATGTACATAAATAACGTCAATTAATGACAGAGTATATAATATACAGAAGACAAGAGTTTATTTGAGATGGCCGTTACATTATACTAGTTTAATTGTCGTGATTGAGAACTGAGGAATCATCTGTCAAAAGCAGCACCAGTCCAACATAGTTGATAAGATATTAAAAAGTAATAAAAAGTCTATGAATCACATTTACTACTGACTCCGGTATTTATATAGAGTATATTAATTTTTATGGTGGCGAATAGTGATCACTCTGCCTCAGTAAATCCTAATGCTATAGACTGAGCTAACATATAGATGATTTTGCAAACTGTCTCTATCTTATCCATGCTAGATACCAATAGTCTTTTCGAACATATAGAAGTTTTATTCTCTTGTGAAAATACACCCAGACTTTGTGGTGCAGACTCCTAGCGTCT
>QOCX01000297.1:0-12275 GCA_005959815.1 Sarcophaga bullata | reverse complement strand
GACAGTCTGCTCGTCTCAAATTTTTATTGAAAAGATTGAGTGATTGGTGCTAAAAAAAGACAAATCTTGCCAAAGTTTAACTTTTTTCTCTTTATGGAGAGATCCAAGATCCCCAGCCTTAATTGGAAAATCTTAACTTTTTTTTAGGATTACAACCTAGCTTCTCACGCCACATGTGTTGTGTATGCTAATTTTATCTGTGAATGACGTGACCTACAGTTAATATCGGCTTCGAACAACAGATTTGAAAAGTCTTGCAGGGCAATTTGAAGACTGTTGAAGCTGGAAAGCTTTTGAGGTACATTACGGATGTACATTGCAGGCGTTTTTGGGTTGGGTTAGTGGTTGAGGATTTATGTGGCTGTGCTACGAGGCACTTATTTGGAAACTTTGCCCAGCGAAGTCTTGGAAACGAAGAGCGAATTAAGATTCACTTACGGAAACGTATGTTACTCCAGGATCTTCCAGCGTACCTAACACCGTATTACAGCAGTAGGCTAACATGTAGACAAAATTACTGAAACAATCTTGGACGACCCATATAGGGGAATACCCCGAACTTTTTATACCTGGATATGAGCAGGATACCTATTAACCCATGAAGAAATTGAGTGTGGGTATGAATTTGAACCCCGAACATGCACAGCATAACATGAAAGACAGGGCATGTGCAAAAGACGTGGAAGCATGGAACTTTTTTGATATCGTTGCTCAGTTGTTAGATGCAATAAATCGAAATATTTTATCGATATAAGTGTAGAAATTGTACCAGTTCCATGGGTTTATTAAAAGGTCTTCTTTACCCAGCCTATTTACGTGGAGTAGCATGTATGGCTCAGTGGTACATAGTAGTTGATTAAGCACTCCATTGATTCATTTTCATCATGGAAGGATTTGCAGGCACTAGTACAAAGTATGTACAGTCTATACAAGTGGTCCCAAAGAAGGTTATGAAACTATCTATGTCTGGTTTCAGGGGAAAGTACTGTCTACCTGCGACTCCGACTCGGGAAAGGACAGGCTTCAGAAAGCGCCAGTCCAACATAGCATAGAGGTTTGATGTTCATGAAGTCTGACATGAAGTCCAATATAGAATAGAGGTTTGATGTTCATGAAGTCTGACATGAAGTTTGAAGTTTGATGCTCATAAAGTCTATGTCTAATGCAATCGTGTATTTATTTTTAATGCTTGCATGGGCTCGTAAAGCCTATGCAAAAGACAGAAATAGAATTCAATGTCTTTCTCTTGCCTAAATTAACTGCATATTCTGCTCTTTTCAATACAAAGCTGAGAAGCCTCAAGTAGAGTTCGAAGCATTATCTAAACCATGAGAGTATCTTCCAATTATCGGTAAGAGTTGATAAAAATAAATTGCTTGTAGCCTACAGGTTATATGCTTCACTAGACAATACCTTGCTTTGCCGTCATTCTAATCAATCATGCTCCATCTGAAGCCGATTAATAGCGATTAGTTTCAATGAATTAGTTTGAATCGCTTATTATATTATCGTACACTTGCGAATATCACATGAAAAAAATTGTTTTTTTTTTCTTTTTTTTTTCTAAAAATTTGAAAAACATTTCACTTTCAATTTTCTAAGAATTTTTATAGCAGAAACACATAATGGTGGGTAGATACAAACACAGGTATTGTGAAAATTGAAACTCGTATTATAATTATCGATAACATTTGTTTATGTTTTGTCATTAATACAGCCGGCACACATTTCCTCCAATAAAAGTTGTTTTAGCACGACTTTGAAGTGCGCTAAGCGTTTATCTTATCAAAGAAAATCAAAAAGAAATGCAGAATCATTCCTGCACTGGTGGCTAGATAAACTTCAATTCAAATCTTGGTTAACATTTGAGTTTACGAGGTAGATATGGCAAGCTGGCTATGCGGAAAAAATTGTTATGCAGCGTCATAAATATTTTAGTGAATGGGTCTGATGGGCGCTTTAATTTTTTACCACATTGTTGAATAAAAGAAAAAAAATATTTTAAGTTTTCAAAATTCAAAATATTCTTCTGCTTGAGCCTAATTTTTGTTTTCAAAGAACGGAACGTATTTCATCTAAAGAGATGTGATTGACGCCTGATTGACAGAGAGGATTGATGAGTACCGCAGTACAATATACGGCCATTACTTTGGGTTAAAATACTACGATAGTTAGGAAGATAGAAAGCTAACTTAAGTTTACCTTTTAATTTAAAGGTTAAAACCGACAAGTGCCGCCTGATGTCTGTCGAGCAGTCTGAATGAAGGGCTACACAGCATGACGAAGAGGGCCTTTGTAAAGGTCTTGTGCAAATCTTCTTTTTTTTTTGTCAAAGAACGGAATGTATTCCTTATTAAATAAACTGACTTCTTGTTCCAATCATTGGATTTCATCAGTTTCAGAAATTACTGGATTTGCTGTCTAATAATGCCTCCACATGAGCCTTGCTCATGCCTGTTTGTGTTTTGAGTGGCAAATGACGTCATATGTCTTCTTAGTTAAAGAATGCAGTTGAATTTAACTGAAATTCGGCAATCGTTAGGATTTTTAGACTCGCAATCTGTGACAATATCCTCTACTCTGGACGGAATTAAACTTTTCAAAAGTTAGAAAATCAAGATCTAAAAATTGTAACAGAATTCTTTAGTCAAAGTTGAGAACCTCCATGGTATGTACGCCTTCAGCGAATAAGAATCAAATTCTGTTCAGCCACTCTTTACGACCGTGTAAAAGCGTTATCGATAATTAAAGCTGTTATCGACTGATTTTAAAAGAAAAGATAATTTGATCATGTTCAAGTATTTTTTGAATGAAATGTATTCGCTGCGGACTAGTAATCTATGAAATTAAAAAATAATAAAAAAAATTTGAAGATTAAAGATTATTAGACGATCGTTAATAGATACGTTCGTTGCCCTTGAAACTGGTTCAAGTCAGTTTGTTTTGGTTCTTTTTGCGTATTTCCCAAATTTTTTGCGATTTAACTTTTAATCATAGATTTGGTATACAGTTTGAGGGAGACTCTTTATTAAAGAGACTGTTGTGAAGTGCTGTTCTGTCGTCTGTGAGATTGGTGTTCTCTTCCAAAGATCTTGTATAACTTGAACAGCAAAAGAAACAGAAAGTGGCAAAGCCTTCTAAAGTCGCAAAAAAAGCCTCATCAGTGCTCGGTTTGGAAAGAATTTGACGTAAGGGCACTGTGACTAAGCCGCATACATCTACCAGCAAAAGTAGTCCAATGTTCTTAGAGACTGTTGTTCGACTGATGGGTCGTAACCTACTTCCTTCTGAGTCTTTACATCCATTTAAACGAAACTTACTAATACCTCACAGTCATTTGAAGATTTAGTCGAAAATGTTTAAATAAGAAATTGACTTACTGGTCTACAGGTTGTCTTTTGGATAGGGTAATGCCCTTAAAACACTGAATATTCCTGTCTCCTCATCATGGTCACTGTACAGTAGGCCCCGACGCGATGGTTGTATATGTATACCAATAAGGTATGGGTGATGTCCACTTAAGCAATGATTCTTTAATCCCAACCTATCTACCCTATCCACCTGACTAGTGTTACTTAGTTTTTTATTCAGTATGGCGTGCCTAATTTTGAGGACCTCTAAAAATTTCTATTTGGTGAAAGGGCTGTTAAGATTCTTCAGTTGCCAGTGTTGTATATACATTCCTGTTATCAGAGTAGAATAATAGGATTTTCTTTCAATTTACTTGGTCAACAAAGTTACTGAATGTCGAAGTCTATGCTCATCTACGAATGCAGCGTATTCCTCAAAGAAATTTCGGATCATTCAAAAGTAATTCTTATATGGGTTTCACGACAACGAGATATCGATGAAAAATATTTAGTAGAGAAGTGGACAATGCTGGAACGGAGCTTAACATCTCCGACATGTTACAGGTCGTAGGTATTCCGATTGCCTCGATTAAGTTGGGTAATCATCGACCGTTTGATTGGCATGCTCAACTTCTTTGACCTAACCAGTGTACAATATTGCCAGTTTCTGTTGGACTAACGTGAAACTTAAAACGAATGCCCGAACAAGGTCGTGTGCACTCACATGCACGATTAATCATGATAGGTATTTGAATCTCCACCACAATTTTCTGAACTTCTTTAGGAGATGAAGATTCAAAAGTAGTCGCCACAGTCTAGTGATAGTGCGCTGGCTTATTAAACGTGAGGCCATGGTTCAAACTCCAGATCGGACATCTGGAACAAAAACGAAATATGAGAAGAAATGTTTCTTCGGCGACTGTCCCCTCAAACAAATTTTGGCAAAAACTCTGAGTGTAAATAAATATGTCATGAAAAATTTCTCAAAAGTCTGTTGTTTCGGGATATTCAGTCGAACATCTCTATCAAATCGAAATACAAACGAAAATTTTCAGTGATAACTTCTTCTGAGCAGTCTTCTGGAAAAAATGCCATGAAAAGTTTTTTAAAAAAAAAACCTGTCGTTCGGAGTGGACTTTAACCTCTAGGTCTAGGCCACTTATGAATAAAATTAACACACACAACGGAAGTGGTGTGCGAATCTAGGTTTTAAACCTGACTGAAGGGTTGTAATGACAACAATTATGTTATGTATGTGATTCAAAAGTAAGTCAAACATTTACCCCATCTTGACCTTGTTAGCTTAAAAGTTGTTTTTGGCCCACAGTTTTTAGCCGCTGTTTCAATGTCATTTAGTGGTTTGCTGGGATGCCGACTTTTTATTCTTTTTGACTTTATGGTACTATTAGGCACAGTTAATAGTACTTTTACATAAAATTTATAAAATTTTGTATCGCTATGGAAAATTAAGGAGGGTATTGAACAGAGTTAATGGCTTCATTGATGCGGTATATGCTTCTGAACGTATAAGTGTTCGGGTATAGATTTTATTGCCTTTACATAGCAAACATTTATGGTCATGAACAATAGTTTTTATTGTTTCTCGTTATTTGTTTAAACAAAATTAATAATCTTTACCCCTTAAGATATGCTGGCATATTTAATTTTCATTCAAAAAACTATCGAACAGTACGTTAACCACAGACCGATCAAATATAAGCTTTTACAACTCGTGTAGGTATTTTGGTTAAAAACGAAAGAAAAAAGAACGAAAATACTTTCGAAATTATCACGTGCTTTTATAATCAAGATTAGAAGTGAATAACGGCAATAAATTATTGACACTTAAGTTATAAAGTTCTTTAGATAATCTGGACTTTTGTTATTTATTATTGTATTATGGCCACTTATTATTGCTTATTATTGTTCATTCATTAAATGAAAAGAAATGCATTTTAAAATGACTTGGTAACAGTGGTTTGACGCAATACATGATAATTGACGCAATAATCATGTGTGACGTGAGTGAAAACGATCGCAATGTCTTAAGCATTCTAAATTGTTACTCAAGCCTTGTCTTTCAGCCTTAGCTCTTCCTTTTTCTAAGCAAAGTTTGGGTTTCAATTCCTTTAGAAACAATTCCATGGAAAGTTTTTATATTCTAGCATTCAATACATAATTCTTGGCATTTTCACTTGTCAAGATAAAGCCGGTAACATTTCAAAATTCGTATACCAAGCAACTGTAAAAGAAACTCTTTTTTTTGTAGAATAATTGCTGTCATCTTAGTTTTTTTTTTTGAAAATCAAATCATAACGATAATTATCGTTATTGTTATCGCATCATAAATTCTGCACACGATTTTCAAGAAGTAAAAAAAAAAAACCAAAAAAAAATTATTTCAGTTTGTGAAATACACCAGAAGTACAAAAGAAAAGCAATTTCTATTGATTTATTAACGGCCGATAAGCAGGGACTGTAGTACGCACTATTTATTAAAAAAAAAAAGAGAACGCATACCCAGTAAACCAACCTATGCTTGATATGCTATACTGCAACAGGTATTGACAAGCATGTCGCCGATAGCATCAAGCTAAAAACCAGCAACAGGGATTGACCAGCTTGATAGTTGAATGAATTTAGTGATCCATACGGTATCTTGATAAAAAATGTTCCGTTAGATTATTGAGAAAGGTTTAGCAAATGGGAGAAGTTTAATTCGAATCAGAAACAGACATTTGCAAATAAATTGGACAATGTTCTCTTCTTTATGAACCGGTCCACTATCTTATATTCCAACAAACGAAATGCATTACTTAATATATGCAGTAGTGTTTCTAAAATCTAAGCTAAGTGGTTGATTGCAATGTTCCTTACTCAATAAAGCCAAGTAATTCTGCCAAGAGGTCGCTGCAGTCTGGTAGATAGTGTGGTGGCTTATCAGACGTGATGCCTCAGTTCAAACCCCAGGTCAGACATCTCCAACAAGTATATCTTTGACGACTTCCTCTCAGCAGATTTCTGCCAAAAACTCTGAGAGCAAAGAAAATTGCCATGAAAAGTTTCTCAAAAGTCAGTCGTTCGGAGTTGACTTTAAACTGTAGGTCCCGCCACTCACGTATAAAATTAACACACACAACATAAGAGGTGTGAGAAGCTAGGTCGTAATCTTCACTGAAGGGTAGTAATGACTAATTATGTATGCACATACGTATGTAAGTCTGGCAATAAAACAAAATTCTTTTTCAACCAAAATTTTGCCTGCAGCCAAGAAAGAGTTTTGCCTCATAACCAGTATAGGCCAAATCAATATTTAGTATATGATTGGTAGTTACAATTACCCGGGATATTTCTGTGATCAAAAACCCGTATTAGACTGATAAACAACTGCTGCGAAAGTCGATTAAAAAAAGCATAGCATAAGTCTATCGGTTTAGAATTATGGGTAGCACTTGCAAGTGATTTGATTGATGCTTGTTTGACAGAGAGGATTGATGAGTACCGCAGTACGATATACGGCCATTACTTTAGGTTAAAAGACTATAATAATGAGGAAGGTAGAAAGATAAACTAAGTTTATGCCCTTTGGAGAAAATTTTACCACCAAACTTGTACTGAAGTTCAAAAACGAGTGATGCGTATTGTTTGTCAAGCAGTCTGGATAGAAGGCTATTCTTCCCTAAACTGTATTGCAACTCACTTTATCAAGAAGTTTTACAAAGTAAGTATTATTGAAGACAATCCATCAGAAGATTACTCCATAAAGAAAATTAAAATCGATAACAAATCGATTTTTATTGGTTATAGTTGTTGATGCAAAGCCTTCCCATATCAATTCAGATTATGAAATTCACGTTTACAATCGGAAAGATAAAAAAATTTCTAAAATTCTGAAATTAATTGCTGAATGAATTATCGATTTCATTTTTTTATATCGCTAATCAATCGTTTTATCGTTTAAAAATGTATGTGCTTTATTATCGATTAATTTATGGCCTATGACAGCGACAATCTAGCATTAAGCGATCGGTGCTACTACTACTACTACTACCAGCATGTGATCACTTATAACTCTACTGTAGTATGGGTTATACAAGCGATTAGTTTTTCTTTATCTTCTTTAGGGGAAAGGGGAATTCCGTAAGTGTAATCTTTATAATGCTGGAAATTTCGTTTATGGCCCCTTTATGGTTTCATATTAAAGTTCAAGGGCAAGACAGACGCAGAAATTATGTAACGAATGCAATGAGAAGTAAAATTAAAAAAAAAATGAAATTTTTTGTTGTTTTATTTAAAAGAAAAAAAAAAACAATCCTTAAAAAGAAAGAATACTACGATTATAATTAATAAATAATTTCATTTCGAAAATGTCCTTAAAGCTTTTAAAGCCTAATTCAACTTAAAATAGGCGTGCAAGAGACATATAAAGACTGGAAACAATCACAACAGTTGAGATGGTAACACTGGCAGCACCATCACCACCATTGCCGTTATCATTATTGCCATTGCCATTGCCATTGCCATTGCCATTGCTAGTGCCATTGCCATTACTACTGTTGTGATAATTGTTTATCCAGGTCATTAGGGGACTACGATTGCGTTCCAACCAATCGAAATTATTTTTAATGGAATTTTGTACTGAAGTTTCTAAAGTTGTCGTAACATGTTCACTGCCCTTGACCATGGCCACAAGAGCCAACAATTCTTCTTCTTGTTTCTTATTCACAACATAATCAGCCATGCCACTAATATCATCATCCAAAGGATTACTGCCACTAAAACCGCTCTTCAAAGTGGCATAAACTGGCCAGAATTCCTTCAAGAAATCAATGCAGGCCATGAAACCCACTTCTCCTCTCGAATAGACAGGTCTCAGCAAAGTGTAACGTTCTTGATCTCTCAATTGATTGGTCTCATCAATGGAACTTGCAATAAACCGCTTCAGTTGGGCCTCCTGTTGGGAACAACCCAAAGCCGAAATAAGTGAAGTGCGGTAAGCTTGATCCGTGGATTCCATAAGAGTTTTATAAACAAAATCAAATTCTTTGTCACCCGTTTGTCTAAGACCATTACAATAGATGTGTGAACGTAGATTGGGTTCAATGGGATCGCCATTCTCTACCCAGCCCTTAAGTTTGTTGTTGGCTTCTTCCAAACAGCTGGGAACGCCTGCCAAACAGGCAATATTGACAACTGAATTGCGAGTATATTTCTGATAATGCTGCTCACCAGGCTCATCATTGACACCCAATTTTTCATAAATATTGGCTACCAATTCGGCTACATATTCCTGGAAGTGTTTATAGTCTGAGTCACCACTCAAATAGCGATTGTAAGTGTTGATAATTTTCTCGGCTGTGGCCCAAGGAGCATATTGATCTTCCTGTTTCAAATACACCATCATGTCCAATAAAATTGAATGATTTAAGCGACCGGAGGCAGTAAAATAGTAGGCATCGTTCATTAATTGGGCACGATTACGGGGATGCATTTTATGTGGTCTAGTTTGTAGGCCCTTGATTAAAAGTTTGTAGTTTTCTTCATCGTAAATAATGCGATAATAGCCGGTGGATTGTTTGTTAAGCAACAACCAATCATCCTTAGACACTTTAACATCGTCCACCTTCAGTTCAGCCACCTTCTTCAAATAATGAGAGGCTACTGTGTTACGGTAATCAGAATTGGAAGCCACGGCAAAGTTAATGGGCACATACCAGATCTTTGTGTCGACAATGCTCTTGTCTTCATGGTAACCTGCTTGCTTGATGGTGAACGAACCATCATTATAGTTACGGGTAACAGTTAACAAAGGAAAGCCGCCTTGACGGGTCCAAGTGCTCATCATTTCTTCAACGGTGGCTGGGATAACATGATTCAGCTCCTTGGCAGCTGTCTGAATGGCTTCGAATAATTTTTCCTCCTTGGCAGCTCTGATATTGACTGAAAGTTTAGAATTTTTGAGAATAAAATTCAAGTTTTTTGTTATGAAAAGTTCAGCTTACTTGACAGTCAAATAGTTGTGTAATCCGCGACGGAAAACTTCATCCGTCAAGGCATTACTCCACATGTCCAAAACAGCAGCAGCTTTACCATAAGAAACGGAATCATAAACTTTGGAATTTGATTGGGTTTTTGTACGTAATGGGTCATGGGACGGGGATCATAAATGCAATCATTAACCAAAGCGCTTTGGTATTCACCCGTTTGGAATTGCTGCCAAACACCCCACTCAGGATAGGTCTTTTTTTTTTTTTTAAAAAGGAAGAAAATTTTATTAAAAATCACTCAAAAACAGTCAAAATTACTTACATGATCCAATGTCTTGTAGGAGAACAAACTGGCAAAGCCTTTCTTTAAGCCACAAATAAGTCCACCATTCGATAGCTACCAAATCACCAAAGTATTGATGGCAAATTTCATGGGCTGATATGCTGGCAATGCTGGCTCTGAGAGAACACAGTTGAGGTTTTCTTGTTGTACAGCATAAACCCCTCACGATAGGTAGCCAAACCCAATTTTCCATGCCTCCTGCTGAAAAATCTGGTACGGCCACTTGATCCATTTTGGGTAGCATGAATGGCACATCATAGTACTCGCGCAAACGTTCGGTAATCAACATGCCCGATACTAAAGCGAATTCACGCTCATCCTTAGCGTTGGGTCGTGAATACAGACGGTGTTTCAAACCATTCAAAATGGCTTCACTGTATGAAAAATCCGAGACAATAAAGGCCACTATATAGGTGGAGATGGGCTCGGTGGTCAAGAAGACTGTTTTGCCAGGACTAGATAGGGCATCATCGACGGCATATTTGAAATAGCACTATAGAAGGCATCATGATTAATGGTGATGGTGATTTGGCACGTTTAGCAGGCTCATCGTAACAGGGGAAAGCATGACGGGCATCGGTACTTTCGAACTGAGTGGTGGCCAAATAACTAAAGATTTTAGAAAAGAAAAGAAATTTGTTTTTTGAATGGCGTTTTAATAAAAGAGATTTTTAGTTAGGGTCCTACAAAGTCCTCAAAGCTATGCATTACTAGTGTACCTTCACGTCTGCAATTAAGCAGAGTTAGTTGATGTCTTGCAATCCAGGTTTTAATCAAAAGCCATGGAATGTATTCAAAACTTCTCTTAAAAATTATTTTTTAAAATTTCATTTAACACGACTTAATACATTTGTCTTGTAGCCGCACAAAAATAATTCACTCCCCGAAAAACTAAAGACTTCCTAATATTTTCTATCAAATTTTGTATTCAAAAACTTTGAATCACAGTCAAAACATCACTCAAAAATTCTTTTAGAATTTCATTTAACTTGACTTAAACACATTTGCCTTGGAACACGCACAATACTTTCTCTCTCGTATATTCTTCCGACGTTCGTTTAAACCAGTTTTTCAAAACCAAAAACACTTACTGTGCCTTGCCTTCGGTATCCTTATAGGTGGACATATAAAAACCACCGTTATCTTTACGCAATTCACCGCTATACTTAATGGTCAGCTTCCATTGAGAGTTGACCTCAAATGGCACACCACTCGTACGGGTCAATGTTAAAAATTCTCTTTCATCTTCGTAGGAAGTCGTCATTTGTTCTGATACTCCCGTAGTAGGATTTGTAATGGTCAACCCACAAAGCCTGTGGTTTGACGTGCATGTAAAACGATTTGTGTTGTGGCTTCAGCAACTACAATATCGATAACAACTATGCCGGTAAATGGCCTTTGGCCGCTATGAACGGCTGTAGTCAATTCGATGGCATAATGTACAGGATATGTGTTATTGGGCAGACGATAATTAAGAACTTCGGCAACTTCAGCTCTACCGTTAGGATTCTCTAATCCTCTGCTGTCTAAAGGCGGAAATGGCAAACGCCTAATAGCGGACTCTGCCGTTCCGGCACAAAACACTAGGGCCAAAGCCAATATAGGAACCGTAAACTTAAGCATGTTGCTGATCGCCCGAAAAACAACACGCGTATACTGCTAGCTCTTCAGGCCAGTGCCGTTTATAAAGTTTAACTCACGTTCTTAGAGCTTCGTGCGCTCCGCACAATAAACATTATTTTATTGGCATTATGTTATTGGTCTGGGCCAGCGATAATATATAATCTTTTACAGTCAAAATAAGATTGTAAATATTTTTTATTTTTGTTTTGTTTCAAAGAATTTCTAATCGAATCACATTATTAATCAGCGTGAGACAGTTATAGGGCCCGGGTTCTACTAACCCGTTCTACTAACGAAGTGTGTATGTTTATGGGTTTTTTTTTGTTTTTTGTTAGATATTGGAAATCAAATCAATGAAAATTATCTTAACAGCTGAACAGCTTGTTAATGGAACGTGTTTCAGTGTGTTTCACTAAATTTTTCTTCTGATAGCGCTGGCTGATAAAGTGTTTGGCTTTTTATAGATTTGCACTTGCTAGTGCCCCTGAAAATTTGAACTGAAAATATAATCGAATCATCGGAGTGTTAATCGTTTTAAAAGAAGCGCGAATTGAGGTGAAGCTTTCACTCACAACTTTGTTCGGTTCCGGCTATAATTCGGGTTGAGTAAACTTCAAGAGATTGCGACGAGTCACTGTCAATGTCGTTGTAGTCCTATTCACATACATACATACCTACATATATATACAAGTGGCCAATAGAATGCTACGACCTAGCTTCTCACACTACTTTATATATATTTTGTTCTATTAATTTATCGCTCTCAAGCTTTACTTCATATTGGAGGTGTAAAACTTCAGGTCGGATTCAAACCATAGTATAGCCAGCAATACACTGCAGGAAACTAGCATCGCAAAGTGGCTTGTTTGGCCATACATTTTTGTTCTTTCTCACCCGTAGTATGCTACACTCGAATAGTCTAGGTTGTACAATGTTAAGTTGGCTACTCTAATGAATTTTATTAAATGCCTG
>QOCX01000296.1:230453-243527 GCA_005959815.1 Sarcophaga bullata | reverse complement strand
TTTTTAAGTTTTTTCGCTCGCTATTACTTCGTAATTAAGAATGGAATGAATGCTATTTCAGCTGTGAAAATTGAAGTGAAATGTGAAACCAGATCCTGTTTTAATAATCCCATATTATTTGAACATGACTGCGAATTAATTAATGTTTGGTGTTTTAGATACGGGCCAGTGAGTTTGCTAATCTTTTCTATAAAGCTCAATTGTAGTATACGTTCTACATAAGCAAGACCAGATTTCAAGTTTAATATTCTACTACTTCGTTGCTTTACTTCCAATGATCAATACGTTAAGTTCCTCAGAGTAAATTCATGTGGCACATTCTATTCTTCGAGTAGTGAGGCTCCTTTCAATGCTTTCAAGCTGTGTGGTTTTAATCGTTATTTGCGTGCCGAACTAGTTCAACCAATTGTTGTTTTGATATTGCGTTTTGTACTAAATTATCAATCAGTATAAGAATTTTTCTCTCATTTTTGAAACACGAACGTAATTCTGTAATATTTTCTCTTCTATTTTACGCATGTAAAGCTCTTATCATGTACTCCAGCCTTTAACGTGGTTACTCTTACTGAGATGAGAAAGAGAATGTCATAAATTTCAAATAAATGTTTTCTGAAAATAATTTTAAACGGGACTAAAACATTTTACAGTCTAAAAAAGAACCTTTTAAAGTTTTTGTTACAACTTAATACCGTATATAAAAAAATAATAAACACGTGAACGTAAAGTGTTTCTGAGATATTTAAGTCTGATTTCTAAAGTAACTGTAATGCTTCAAATATTTCATTGCTCATTATCACCCGTAAATCAGGCGACCTGGCTTCTCTCACCATCCATGTTGTGTGTGTTAATTCTATCCATGAGTGGCAGAATCTAAAGAGTAAAGTCGACACCGAACTAAAATTTTTTGGCAATTCTATTTACCAAAGGAAGTCGCCGAATTTTTTCTTCAAGATCTCTGATATGGGGTTTGAAGCACTGTTTTGCTGTCTTATAAGCCAACACACTACTTACTAAACTACGGCGACTTTAATATTTTAAAATATCTAATTATAAAATGGCCACCAATTTTTTATTTTTAATTTGAATTCTATCCAAGCAAATCTCAAATTGTTTATATAAAAATATCGTTATTACCTTAAATTCGTAGGAAATAGATCCACCATAACGCAATATACTGTGCTTATACTTAAAGACGTCAGCGCTTCAAAGATGCAAGAAAGCACTAAATTTTCTAGCGATGTTCTAACAAAATATAGGCCGATTGTAACTACACCTGCCGCTGTTAAACTGAAAACTATATCATACGATTTAATTAAAAACGATCCCAATGCATCTAGTCCTTAATAGACTTACCCAGGAAAAACTTAATACCCAATCGATGAACACAGAGCGGTAACCAAAAACTAGTAGGAATACATGCTAAACCGATAATGATGGTATGCAAAAACACTTTTTCGTCAACTGCAGCATGACATGATTCGAATGTTCTAGAATAGAAATTCAATAATACGATATTAAAAAAGAAAACAATGTAATTACAAACTTGAAATATGTATTGTCGGTACATGGGCAACAATTTTTCTTGTCTTAGACAGTAATTTGTTATCTATTGTTTGGCCACTTAAATGAATTAATTATAAAAGCATAAACTTAACACTGTATCTGTTCTTTTATACTATCATATATATACTTTTTATACTTTATATCATATACCAAACTAGAAAATTCCCTGAATAATTTGATTTTTACTTATATTGCCAAATTAAACTAACTAGAACATGATCTAAGGTATTAACTTTAAGATTTTCCGATTACCCGTAAAAGTAGCATCAGAAAACGCGCACGCAGAGTAATGTCGCAATTTGTACAAAATAGAATTAAAACGTTCTTATGTAACATTTGTTTGCCTGTAATCGATCTATTGCGTGTTTATTACAATGTGGCACAAATGTTACATTTTAATTTTATATATTTACGTTATGGTTTCTAATAAAACAATGTTTAAATTATAATAAAATGTAGTTAAAGTTGATCACTTCAAAGTCAAAAATTAAGAAAACATTTATTTTTCCATTTAAAATTAAATGCCTACGAATCATGCTTTCAACAACAATATCTCTCTTTGTTTAAAAGTTTCTGTAATCTTTCATACAAGTCGGATGTAGACAGTTTCCTTTAGTCCTGACAATTAATTATGAATCAGACAAAGAATAGAATGAAGAAGCCTCTTCAGAAGCCTAAATGTATGTAGTATACTGTGCACTATCTCTTCTTCAGTTTTTTGGATTACAGTAAAATCTCACACAGATGAACAATGATTGTAGAGCTAGTGTTGAGGACATGACTATTACTTAATCCAACATTTACTATTAGATCCGTCAATGTTTAAGATAACAGCTACGGAAGTATGCAGCAAATATAATAACAATAAGATGTTATTCGGTTATTTTTTGTCCTCCGAAAAAGCCCTTCTCTTCTCCAGATACTACGGATAAGTATATACTAGTCCATCAAAGTTCGCGTAGTACTACAAATACTATGAGTTCATCAGTTCCCAAATACTAGAAAATTAATTAAATTTTTTTGCTATTTTAGTTATATAAATGTAATTATTTTAATTATATAATAAAAAAATTCCATGTACACATTTCATCTCATCTGAGTACAATATGTATACAATAAAGGAAAACACGTGTGAATATTATGAATATGACCGGCTAGACTTTTTAAATGCTTACCATTTTTGCCTGAAAAAAAGGAAAAAGTGGCAAAATAGCTAAAAAACCTATACGATTTTTATCGAATCGTTAATTTTAGGAAAATGTTATAAATTAAAAAATGTGTTTAATGTAAAAAATGGTCAAAGATTAGGCATACAAAATTGTGCTCATATAATTTATAGATTTATTTATTCATTTATTTTTACTTCAAGTCTATGGAAAATCCTTACAGACTATTACATTTCATATCGTTACAATTATTTTAACACAAAAAACCTGTTAAATAAAAGAAAAACAAATAATGAAGATTATTAATTAAGTGAGTTTAATTGTAAAATTATAGCTTTTTTAATATATTCAAAATTTTTGTTAAAATCTATATGAAGGTAAAGATTATTAAAATCATTACAGATTCTACTAAATGGATCGAAGTTCGTATAGTTAGTTGCGTAATATTTTATATCTATAAAATTATAGTATCTTGTTGGACGAACAGGTATTCTTATGTAAAGTTTTTCCAGAAGAAATTGCGAGTTGATAACACCATTAATCAGCTTGAGCTTCCATTAAAACGAGTAAATAGAAGCGGCCCAAGATGGATACCCTGTGGTACGCCTTACAGTACATTAATAAGGTTCGATTGCGTGTTCCTGAATTTAACGCACTGCTTTCTGTTTACTAAATACGATTTAATCCAGTTTAGTAATGATGAACTAAAACGAAGCTGATTAAGTTTATGAACGAGTAAGTTATGCCTTACTAAAGTCAATATAAATGACGACTGCAATAAGTCCCTCATTTACCAAACTTGTAAATTCAAGAAGATTTGTGATTGTTGATCGAGACTTACAGAATCCATGCTGGGATACAGATAAGATAGACGATGCTTAAAAAGACAGAGCATCACGCAAGGGTTTTTCTAATAACTTCGGTATAGTGTTGAGTTTAGCAAGTTCTCTATGATTTGAAATATCAGCTTTAGATCCCGATTTAAGATTTGAAATATCAGATTTAGAAGTCGCCGTAGTCTAGTAGGTAGTGTGTTGGCTTATTAGACGAAAGGCCAGGGTTCGAATCCCCGGTCAGACATCAAAAACGAAATATGGAAAAATATTCCTTCGGCGGCTTCCTCTCAGCAGATTTCTGGCAAAAACTCTGAGAGTAAATAAAATTGCCATGAAAAGTTTCTCAAAAAAATCTGTCGTTCGGAGTCGACTTTAAACTGTAGGTCCCGCCACTCATGTATAAAATTAGCACACACAACATAAGTGGTGTGAGAAGCTAGGCCGGAATCCTGACTGAAGGGTTGTAATGGCCAATTATGTATGTATGTATGTTATGTAATATCAGATTTAGATCCCGATTTAAACAGTGGAATTACAAATGATTGTTTCCAAAAGGAGGGAAAATAGGCCAATTTAAACGATCTGTTGAATAAATAGGGTAATGGAGTACTCAGTAATTGAGAATGGTGTTTTAAAATACTGCTAGAGATCCCATCAGGACCGGCAACATGCGAATATTTTAATTGTCTTATATACTTGCAAACAGTACGTTGGTCAATAAAAGATATATCAAAGTTTTTACTTCAGGAAAATAATTTTGATTATTGGCGTTAAATATAGATGATGAATATGTAAAAACACAAAATTCCGCAAAAAAGTTACTTATACCTTATTATCTCAAGATTCATGACTACCAAGCTTCATAACAGAAGGAAAATCTGCTGCTCGATGTTTCGAATTAACTAATTTGTAAAATGATTTAGTAACACTATTCAAATTGGTTTTTACTTCTTTTAAGTAGATGCAATAAGACCTTTGGTTGGCGATGGTGTGTTCAGGTCTTACTGAGCAGTATTTGGTATAATTTATTATTGATCTATTTTTTTTTAAGTTTTTATACAATTTATTTTTCTTGTTTTTTAATCTTGAAGAGTATTTTGTATACCAAGGCGGACGCCGTAGTCTAGTGGGTAGTGTGTTGGCTTATTAGACGAAAGGCCAGGATTCGAATCCCCGGCCGGCCTTAAAAAACGAAATATGAAAAAAATATTTCTTCGGCGGCTTCCTCTCAGCAGATTTCTGGTAAAAACTCTGAGAGTAAATAAAATTGCCATGTAAAGTTTCTCAAAAATCTGTCGTTCGGGGTCGACTTTAAACTGTAGGTCCCGCCACTCATGTATAAAATTAACACATACAACATAAGTGGTGTGAGAAGCTAGGCCGTAATCCTGACTGAAGGGTTGTAATGGCCAATTATGTATGTTACGTAAGAGTTTTGGAACACAATCTACGAACAATCGTAAAAATAAAAATAAAATTTTAAAATGAAAAAATTTCATAGTGCACTGGTCCAAATCATTGCCATAACCAGATAATTCATTTGTCTAATCGATTTCATATAGTTGAAGATGCATTCCATTTGGAATGGAATTAATTTGAAAAAGACAGCTCTCAAGTAAACAATTAATTATATTTGCCGAGGACTCCGAAGAACCAATGGGGATTAAATAGTTTGAATCTGGAACAGCCGTCCATGATGTATGTGATATATTAAAGTCTCCTATTAATAGTACCAGATCTGTTGTGTTTACTTTTCTCAGAAGTGTATCAATCGCATTTAAGTAATCTTCATAGACAGTGAGTGGTGAATTAGGAGGAATGTACACGCAAACCATGAATAAGGATTGATTATGAATTTTAACTAATACGCATAACAACTCAATATGTAGGAAGTCATTAAGGATAACTTCTTCAGACGAGAATTCATTTGAGATGGCAATAAATACACCGCCTCCAGTTTTTTTATATTGTATTGCACACAGCTTTTTCTATCTTTCCTAAAGACATTGTATTTAGGGCAAAAAATCTCAGAATTATTATTCTTGCTACTGAGCTAAGTTTTAGTGAATATTATTATATTGTAATTAAATCCAAAACTATTACAATAAATTGGAGATCATTTCGAGTTAATACCTCTAACATTTTGATAAACAATGGAAATTAGTTTGTTTGATTTGTATCAGCAATGTGAGGAAGACAAGCAATATTTCTTTCACTGTAAATAAATTCACGAACTAATAGAATATAGAATTTCATATCTTCAGCATTCGTATCAACTGCAAAGCCTGTAGCAAATATTTTTTAGGGGAAATAGTTCACAACTCATTTGGATGATTTTCAGCATTTTGATTATTCACAGCAGAAGCATTTGGCATTAAGATTGATGGAACAGGAGATCTAGCATCGAAATTGATTAAACGAGCAGAGTTGACAGGACCAGGCAATAAGGTTAATGATTGTTTGGGGAGCAATTTATTTCCATCAGTATCAGATATAGTATCTAAATTTTTAGACATAGGAAAGGCTTCTTTTGAAACCGATAACTGACTAGAATTATCAATAAAACCCTCCTTTTCGATATTTGGAGTTTTTTGGAGGTTGATTGCTGACCAAACGCAAGATGTAGAGGTAGTAACATTTTCAGTATTCACAAATCTAGGGCTTCTTCGGCGAGTTGGAGAAGGTGTCGGTGAGTGTAAACCATCTAAGATCTTAAAATCATTGAAAGCTTTCCATAAGCTTTAATTTGATCGTTTAAATAGCTGAGATTATTTTAAATTTTGTAAGAAGTTGTTTCTGGTGCTTTGGAAAAAACGATGAAACTCAACACCAAGTTTCTGGCAATGGATTCGCACCCACTAGACCAGAAAGACCGCAACACTTAAAATGTCATAATCCATCACAAAGCCAAAGATAGTCATTCTGAAGTCAGATCCATCCAAGATATATTCCTTTTTTAAACAAGACATATATGAACTAATTTTCAATTTAAAATGAAGGTATAAATTATATTGTTGAATTTTATATGAAGAAAACGAATTCGTCTATTTTTGTTCCCTGGGTTGCGTTAAAAGAATATTAACAATAGATTTAAATAAATTGTCCTACTATACAATAGATGGAGCTTTTGAATTAGGTTAATTAGGTGTTATTGTACTGTAACTGTTTTTAGTTGACAGCTGACTTATAGTGATGAAATATGTTGTTGTTTTATTTATTTTTATGAAAATAACAAGTGTTTTTTTGTTGTTGCTGAAAAGTAAAATATTAAAATTATAAATTATTGTTTATAGCTTAGTTTCAAGTTAAACACTAACACTTATTGACGGAATGGAAGGCAAATAAGTAAACACCATAAAAAACACGGTTTTTCAAAAAACCGGCAGACAAATTCGTAATATAAAAAACGTCCAACACGTTAGAGTACTTTTTTAATGATGATTTAAAACTAGTTTTAAGATGATAAAAAAGGTTCAACTACGATATCGAATGTGTTGCTTAAACCATTAAGAGCATATATTACAACTTGGCATTAAAGTTAGGTTTAGTTAAAGGTAACTTTAACTAAAGTGAACTACAACTTTAACTTTAACTTCTTTTCGTTAAATCTAATGATCAAATAAAGTTAACTTTTTCAGAAATATGGCAGTATTATCTAGATTGCTCAATTGAACAAGTTTTCTTAAACGCAGTCGCAACGACAGGCTTCTTTTTTGTTGTGTTTACTAATTTTGTTTATATTTCAAGTTGCCATATTGAAAATAATATATAATATGGCAAGTTCAAGCGTAAACTTTACTTTAAAAGTTAAAGGTAGGATGATTATATTTGAAGTTGCCATATTGAAAATAATATATAAAATGGCAAATTCAAACATGAACTTTACTTTAAAAGTTAAAGGTAGGATGATCCTCCCTTAAGCTTAACGCTCGCTTCTACTTTATTGTCCACCTATAATAATGAAAAACAATTTATTTGACTGCTAATATCCTACCCTTAGTTAACGGCAAGTTGTAATAATGGCCCTAAATGATTTAAATTCTATAATTACTAGTAAATAATTAAAATTAAAAAAAATGTTTTTTGTTTAGTTATTAAGACATTAATTTTTGAAAGCATTGCCAAAACTTTCATTCGATTTCATAAATTCTAGTGGTTGTAATTCCATAGGCTGTGTATACTATATAATAAGAGTTCTTGCTTAACAAAGAGCTGGTCTCAAAATTGTTCTCATAAATGTTCAGAATTTAAGTCATAAGATTGACCAATATTGGCATTCATTCATATCAGCGGGTATTAACATCATTTGCGTTTCCGAAAGATGTTCACGATCCAGTTTTTAACTTATTACTAATAATGGTATTGAAACCAGAGCTAGGTTGCGATATTATAGAGCAATATTATTAACCCACAGTGGAAGTAAAATAGAATATTTGTTTCTAGATGTTTCAACTGACGATAAAAAGAAGCTTCTTCTAGATTGTGCACATAGACCCAATTGTATTATGAATTTTGATCATTTCATTCCTTTTTTTGGGGCTATTACCATTCAATATGACGACATTTTTATCATAGGTGACTTAAATAATAACCTTTTAATCGACAATGCGCTAATTGGACCAATGCTTTACTTCTTTTTGTCTTGAAATTGAGGTGGGAATCTTTGAAAGGCATCATCACAGGTTCATACGCACTAAACTCACCCTCTATATTCCACTCTGGGATGGTTAGCTTTATCACGTTAAGTTAAATTTCGCCTTAGGAGCTTTAACTTTCGGAGTTTTAGCATAACTTTGGCCATTGTCTGGCTGTATAGAATCCTAAAATTCAACACCTCTCCCATAAGTCGGTTTGGCCCAAAAATCATTTCCCCGGGCCATCTAAATCTGGGGCAACATACTAGAATATGCTCCTACAGAGTGCTCATCTACAGAGTTTGGGCATATAGGGGAGATGTTACGTTCTAGCATGTGCAGGTACTTCCTCAAGCATCCATAATCAGCCATAAACTGGGACCCGTAGAAATTCAGCTCGCAATGTTCTTTCAGCATTCAAGGGGCACGTTAGGGACAAGGCGATAAGTCCATCTTCCCTTTAAACTGTTCTCCCACAGTCCTACCACTGAAACTATTTATCTGTCTAATCGCCCTTAAGCGATACACAGAAGACCTTTTCATCCTTGTTGTTCCCACGAAGAGTGCCTATTGGTATCATCCTCGTCAGTGCTGAATTTCACGTGCTCCTTGAAGTTCAGCCTGTGGTCGATAATCTCTCCCAAGTATTTTATAGCCCTCTTCGGCTCGATCTTAGTGTCTCTAATGGTCGCTTCCATCTTCGCCAATATTTGCCGTCCACTTATCAAGACGACCTCCAGTTTGAGTGCTTCTTCTCCTCTATTTGCTATACCATCTTAGCGACCGAGACTATGGCAATGTCATCAAGTTTGCAATTGCAGTTAAAGTACACCATGGTACATAATATTCCACAGTAGTGGCTCAAGTTAAAAGCCCTGCGGGACACCTAATCCTACGTAATCCCTTTCCCTTCTGTCCTGAAAGTAATCATTTCGAATCCCTATTACGTATGGCGGCGTAGCCATGTTGAAAAGGACTCTCATAATCCGCCCATAATTTTTGAAGTTAAACGCATTTCTAACGTCAAGTGTGATAACCGCGCAGTATTCCTTGGTGCCAATCTTCATATTTCGCCCTCTATTGCACCTCTTTCAATGCCAACCACCCTCCTTATCGCGTTAACAGTGGACGTATTTTTTCCATCATGTAAAGTAGGCAGATGGGACGGGTTTTGGCATGAGAACAAATTTCTCCTTCCATCCACGTAGAAAAATACCCTCAAAGAATCTAGCTTCATCTTGATCCTGTAAGTATACAACTACACACTTCCACTCAACATATAGTAGCTTGATTAAGCTTGATTAATTTTTCAATCGTAAGGAAAAGGTACCAAATATCTGCTTTCTGCTTCTCTAACAATCGTCTTCTCTTCTTGACTTATAATAAGTCTATAACTTGTGCTGTAGGGAAATATTTCGCTTATTGTGATTCCAAAGAAATTGTCTTCACAACTCTAAATAATAAGTTAGGTAACATTTGTTGAGGTCAGACTTATACATTGAGTAATGCAATTCGTTAGTATAATTCGCAAAGACGCTAAGTCCACTTTTTTCCTAAATTTAGTTTTTAATGCAAAACGGTAACACTATACAAAATACATATTTTTCGACAACAAAAAATGTCATTATGTAGTTTAAAGTTGTTGTAATTTTGTGGTTTACAAAAACGCTAAGCCCATAAAACAACGAAAAATATTAAAAGTACGTGCTAACTCCACGAATATTAATTATTAATTATTTGATTAATTGATCAGGACATTTAAAGAGAGCTATTTTGTAAAAATAATTGCGTTTATAAAGTTTACAAATTTTAAAAACTGAAAAACCTACAATGTTTTTTGTGTCTCCTGTAAAATTTGAAAATAGGGACTTAACACATTTGCGAATTAAACTAACGAATTGTTAGACAAATTCATAAAAGATTCATAAAAGATAGGAGTTGTACTACCGTTGGATTGAATGTAGTTGAGGATCTTGGATGAAAATAAATTAGCATTTTTAGTTCTTTTTAATCAATTTGGATAAGGTTGATCACAGAGTTTTTTTGAAGAAGCTCCAAAAAATGTTAAAGTTTTCTAACTCTACTGGAAGTTTCATTTGTTCTTATTTAATAAACCGATTTCAGAAAGTTCATCTAAATGGAAAGTTCATCTAATGTTCATATGTTTGGTGATGATGTGCAGATGTATACAACAACTCGTACAGGGAATATTAATTCTTGTAGAGATTATATTAACCGTGATTTAATAAAATTGACAGCCAATCTTCAATAAACCGAACATACTTTAATCCTTCTATGACTGAATGTATGATACTTTCAAAAATCAATAGATCATTATTCATAATTCATACCTGAATTGAGTATTAAGACAAATAAAATAGACTTTGTCAAATCTGCATCCAATCTGGATATTGTCTTTAATGGCAGATCATTGTGGTATTTTATTATGCTTCGAAACTTGTGGGCTGTCATAGGTACAACTCCTTTTACAATTCGTATGCAACTTACTAAAACGGTCTTAATTCCGGTACTCTCATAGGGGTTTTGAAATTTTGGCCAACTGTGATAGTAATGACAAAAAACTCATCTACGCATACAAAAACACGACAAGAAATTGTTAAAAAGAAGCCGAAATCAGTTATTCAGTGTAAAATTAATAATCTCTTAAAAACTAATTGCGTTATTCTATTACATAAGATTATTAATTAGAAACAGAAGATTCGATTTCTTTTTATTTCATGTTTATAAATTTTTAATTTTACTTCAGGTTTATAACTGTGATATATTTATATTCTTAATTTTTTATATTGATTTATACAAATATAATTTTTTTATACTTTAACTTTTTTATTTATTCCTATAGTGTTGTTCAATTGTTTTATGAATTTCCCTACACAGTTTTTTAAGGATTTTTTTTTATTTTTTACTTAATTCATGTTAATTGTTCTCTAATGCTACTTCTTATAGCTTGTTGATCCTACACATAGCACTTCCATTTGTAAGATTAGTATGTTGTTGATTATGACAATTACAATAAATAAAAAATAAATAAATAAATAAATAAACAAAAATAAAATAAAGTAAAAGCAAATGTTAAGGCAAAAATTTTAAGCGGTGAATTTAAAACTTTTAATAGGAGTGCTATAAGCAAAGTGTGGGAAACATTCGTTGGGTTTTGTGATGAAAATGGTGTAGAATTACAAGACATGGTAACTTGTAAAAAATGCAAAAATATATTCAAATTTAAATAAAAAATATATTTCATATTATTTTACTTAAGCATAAATAGTATATACTTTTTGCTACAAAAAAGTTGTTACCCACAGGCAGAATTAGACTTAGAAACAAAAAAAGCCCCTTTAAAATAGTGGAGTACTCAGACTTATAAAAATGATGGCGTTTTGAGTTTTGGCGTACAATATAGCTAAAATTTTTGGTTCCACATCCTCAGACAATATCGAAGAATGTGGGTGCATTATCTAAAAAATAGCTTAGTGAAATAAAATTAGAAATAAAAGACGTTAAACATAATGGATATGCTATAACAACAGACATGTGATCAAGACTGCTGGTATTAAATTCTATGCAAGGAGAAAAATCGACAGGTAATAAAATCAAATAACTTCATGAATGTTAATGAAATGTTTTATTCTGCAAATATAATAATAATAGTAAAAGTGTAACCTAAATTGTGTTTTTAATATCAAAATCGTTCATTTTATATCCGAAATTATTAAAGGGAAGGTTTCTAAAGCTTTAGTAGAAATTAGCTTCGAGATGAATATCAAATAAAGTTGTAGTATTTCCATCGTGGAATCAAAAAATTTTGTGTACTAAATAAACAATGCGTCAAACTAGTAAGGTTATTTAAACGATTGGGAATAAATATTAAATTACAAACAACATAAAAAGGGTTATCTCCAACTCGCTAGAATATTTTTCTTTTATCCCTTCGTTAGTGTAAACAATTTCACCGATATAAGTACGATTTTGCAACAAAAAGTGAAATACCTAGAATAAGTACCATAAAAAAAACTTCAAATAACTATAGGGCACAATTTATTCTACCTTGCTTTATCCTTACATCCACACTCACCGGCTCAAGAAAATTCGTATTATTAAGGAAAAAGACCTGGAAATTGTTTAAAATTTTGAAGAGAAATTAACTAACAACAGCCCATTTTCTCTTGCCGCCCACAAATAAGCTGAAGCAATTTTTCCGAAATGAGAAAGATATTATAAAATGCACACCCAAAATTCTATTGAAGAGCTATATCGAAAAAAATAAGTAAAAAATATTGTAACGACTTGCCAAGTACTTCCAAAATATCATCATCCAACTCAGAACTGCTTACAGCAAGAAAATCATGATGAAAAAGTAGATGATGAAATTTGGCTGAACGAAACACGAATATTGGATTCAGTGATGCTTTGAAGTAGTGGGGCTGCCATACTTGCTTGTTACTCCAGAAAAAGTTAAGGGCTGGTTACTCATGCGTAAGAATCGTAAAATCCTAACGTACGTAGCCTTAAGAATGTTTTTGTAGTTATAGAAACGTTAAAAACGGGACATATGTCAATGAAGAATGTAAACGAAAAGGAAACAGTTCAAAGTTTTTATCAAAAACGGGACATATGTCAATGAAGAATGTAAACGAAAAGGAAACAGTTCAAAGTTTTTATATACACATTACAGTAATAATAATAACAATAAAAATTAAAGAAAAATCATTTTTTATTTACAAATTTAAAAGATTAATTTATACGATTAATATATATGCAAGTATCAAAAAGTAGGATTCGTACCACTTCATCACTCAAAATATATACTATTTATTTCTTTTGTTAAAATTATTTTGTAAGCACAATAGAAAC
>QOCX01000296.1:187992-230443 GCA_005959815.1 Sarcophaga bullata | reverse complement strand
GGAACGACTTAAACGAGAGTTGGGTAAATTAGAGCTGCCAACAACGGGCACGAAAAATGAACTCCAAAGGCGGCTAAGGGAGGAACTTCAGCATCAGGGCATCGATAACGATTCTTACGAATTAGAAGACGAGGAGGAACGAGAGTTACAGGCCCCTGCAACTCCCAGCTTAATGGACATAAATTCGTTGCTAGCCGCTATGATGGAAAAAATGGAGAAGCTACATGCTGACTCTCGAAAAGAAACTGATCAGAAATTAGAAAACATGCAAGCAGCAACTGAGCAAAAAATGGAGAAGCTACATGCTGACTCTCGAAAAGAAACTGATCAGAAATTAGAAAACATGCAAGCAGCAACTGAGCAAAAAATGGAGAAGCTACATGCTGACTCTCGAAAAGAAACTGATCAGAAATTAAAAAAAAAATGCAAGAAGTTTCTGAGCAGAGAATGGATAAAATGCTAGCAAAATTGGTGGCAATTGAAAGGAGTTTCGAGGAAAGAGAAGTGGGAGAAATGCAAGCAAAATTTGGTGGCAAAAAATTGAAAGGAGTTTCGAGGAAAAGGTGGATGAAATGATAGAGTCATTCAATAAAGGCATTGCTAATGACAAACGGAAGGTGTCAACTTCGGAAAAAGACAATGATGGCGAAGATGATGGAGAAGGCAATGACGGTGAAGAGGCGGAATACGAAGTTAAGGACATTGTTGGTCACAAGACGGAATTTGGGGTGTCGTATTTCCTAATCAGTTGGAAGGGATACGTAAAGTCCGACGACACCTGGGAGCCGGAGGAAACACTTAGTTGTCCTGAAATCATTGAGAGATATAAGAAGAAACAAAAACAATTGGCGAAGAAAGGTTCTACACCAGCCAAAAATCAAGGAGGAAAGGCAGACGCCAGTCGAGGAAATAAGACACCAATCGACGAAGAACAAGAATGGGAAGTTGAAAAGATCAGTGATTATGCTGAGGAGAAAGAGAATAAAAATATGTGCGAAAGTAGTAGCGAACTAGACTGGGATACCGATGAACAAATAGGTGAAAGTGTTCCTATTGCTAGCGGGTATCAAGAGGGAACGAAATCGATCGATATTTCCTCACCAGTTGAAAAAGAGGAAGATCGTGATGGTAGACCTGAAGATTCACGACGTGAACTGAGTCGCTCACAATCTAAACAATGTGAGCAGGAATACACAGAACGTGAAATTGATAGTGAAAGGGAACAAGAGCACGAACGTAAACGTGAAGGTGAGCAGAGCGAGAAAGAACAGTTTCTAGAAGACTACAATGACTACAAGGGTCGGGAACTACAACGACGTCTGACAGGAAGGGTTCGAGAGCCAGCTTTAGATGGGAAGGACCGATATAACGAACATGGAAAATAGTGCAGACCGCAGATAATTATTGATGTTAATTTGGAAAAGCGTAAGGAACAAGTACAAGTCAGGGATAAGCACATGTCTTCGGGAAAACGTCCGAATTCACATGCAATCTACCATCGAAATGTCGTCAATGTGAGACCAGCAGGTGTGGGAGTAGCAGAGACCGTGGCCTCTGCAATAGCCCAGGAGACCGATCGCACGATTTCCAGACTTGCAGTAAGACGAGAGCGAAAGATGAAAGTCGTGGAGGAAGCAGTAGGCTTTTAAGTAAAATTAAAGGATTAAAGATTAATGTAAGGAGACAGAAGTTTATAACCCGAGTAAAAATGAAAGTCGTACACGTAGAGCGCCTGGCGAAATATGGAGAGGAGATAATGAGCCTATTCGGGACGAACAGGCTAAGTGGGCGCAGTGTTAGAAAATGGAAATGGTGTAACTTCGTTTAACATAAAATGTTAAACAAAAGCTACAAAAACAAAAACAACGGACTTGTTTGCCTGATTGACAAATAAAGAAGAATAAAACAACAACATCAATACAACGAAAAAGGGATAAACACATAAACAACAAACACAACAACAGCTAAGGGACAAGTAAACAACCTACACTAACAAAAACATGCAAACAGTATGAATGTAAACATGTTGTTTACATTCATAGAATTCTCTTGAAGGCGAAGACTAGAACCTTCGCCTACGAGAACATTCATCAGACTGTTTACATCGTGGTATAAAAGGCAAAGCAAAGCATGAAGGATCGGAGTAGAAGTTCAGTCAGTCTTGTGTGAAGACGAGTTGCGTGTGAAGTAAACCAATCGTGGTTTGAAGATCTCCGTTACAAAGATCTACAGAACAATTGTGTGATAATTGTTATTGTTTATCGCAAAGGGCATAAACAAAGGAATAACAAATAAAGCAATTGTTGTTGTTAGAATCAATTGTGAATAGTGGCACACAAAAGTTGTGTGATTAATAAAGGATTTTATTAAATTAAACACAAATTTATTTTTATTTTTTTTTTATTTGCAATCTACGAGCTCATATTTTAAACGTTTTTAAAAGGTAAAAACGTAACAATATATATATTATATGCTCGTAGATCAGTTCTTGTACACTAAGTTTTGCATTTTCTGCTCTAAGGCACCTGTAAATTTTGATTAAAGTTGTGTGCTGACGTTCTGCTTGGCCGTTTACCTCACTTCGTTGAGGTGGTATTAGGTATATTTTTATTCCTAACCTTTCAAGGAAATCTTTGATCAAAGAACTAATGAAACTACTTTCATTGTCAGTCACTAGAATTTTGGGGACTGTAAAATAATACAAAATTTTTACTAGATTTTCCCCAATGTTTTAAACTGATCTGTCGCTAATATGAAAAAGTTTCGCAAACTTTGAAAATTGATCGATGACGGATATAAATTTTTGATCCTGTAGTTCCATTTTGTCCATGTGCAAATTTCACATGGTATCGTAGATACAGGTGTTTCTTGAAATTTCGGTTTGGGGGGTTTCTGTCATATTATACACATTGCGTACAGAGAGCGTAGCGGAGAAAGTAGTATTCCTCCAAGATCTTTTTTAATTTTCTCTCGCATTTCTGTGCGCCCTACGATGTTCCCTCCGGAGTGTTTCGAATTATATTGATTCTATATCCAGAAAAATTTTGTAAATAAAGTTCTTGTACAATTTTTAAACTCGATTCTGGTGCTTTTATACCGTTAACTATGTTAGGACGTAGCGCTTTCTTGAGGATATCCAAAATATTCTCAGCATTCAACTCCGTTGACGAGAAATAGTGCCGATTAAAATTTTTGTGTGGTATCTCACTTCATAGGACATCTGGCCCAAATATTATAATTATTTGACTTCTGAAGACGTTAGTTGGAATTTCCATGTTGGGAATGAGATCGGAAGCATCCTGAACCGCACTGTGGATAGTTGATCCTGTTGATGATACGTCGATGTCCCTTGTTTCTGACGCCGTTCTTGTAATTTGAGAGTCACCCTCACTAGCTGTTATAGTAAATACATCGCTGATGTGGCTGGCTGATACATAGTTTTTAGTCTGGAGAGAGCATCTGCAACATAATTTTATCTACCAGGTTTGTAGATTAATTCGTTATTATACTCTTCTATGCGGGCATTAAGTGAGAGGACCATCAGCCTCTGACTGTTGATCCTTATCTTCTTGGCAACATAAAGGTAGTTCCTTAAGCTATCTAACGCCCATACAATGGCTAGCATCTCCTTTTCTTTTGTGGCATATCCTTCCTCAGTTTTATTTAATGATTGTGATATATAGGCTTATCCATGCCAATATCTCCTTGAGAAAGAACAGCACCGATAGCGTAATTTGAAGCGTCGGTGGTAAGGTTAAATGGTTTATCAAAATGAGGGAACGCCAGAATTTCTGCCGTAGTGAAAAGAGCTCTTAGCTATTGGAAAGCCAATAGTTCTTCATTATTTAAATTTATATGAACATTTCTTGACTGACTAGCTTTTACCTGCGCATTTTCACCTCTCGTCAAATTTGTAAGTGGTTTTGCCACTTTAGCGTAATCTTTAATAAAACGCCTGTAATATGATGTCATACCTAAAAATCCTTTCAATACTTTAAGATTAATAGGAGGCAAAAGATTTTCAATTGCGTGCACTTTCTTATGATCTGGCTTGATACTATTTGAACTCACTACATACCCTAAAAACTCTGCTTCGGTTTGCGTGAAATGTGTCTTCTCAATGTTAACTTTTAAATTTGCTTCTTCTAACCTTTTGAAAATTATGTCAAGGTTGTGTAAAGTTTCATCTTCGCTATGTACAAATACAATTATGTCGTCTATATAGACGTAACAAATTTTCCCTATGAATTCTTTAAAAACGTCATCAATAATTCGTTGGAAGATTGCTGGGGCATTTTTCAAGCCAAAGGGAATACGAAGAAATTCAAATTTTCCATTCATCGTGGAAAACGAAGTCCTAGGGCTATCTGAAGGTTTCATCGGGATTTGATGAAAGCCGTTAGTTAGGTCAATTTTTGTGAAATATTTTGCATCTCCTATATCCGGTATTGGGTAGGTATCGGGAACGGTTACAGCGTTTAGCCGTTTATAGTTAACTACTAACGGAGAATTATAAGGGCTTTTTGAGGGGTGTATTATTTCATCGGACAATAGTTCATTAATTTGTCTATCAACTTCGTCTCTCATTCGAGTATCGACCAAAATTTCAAATATTTTATTCCCAGTCGTTATATATTCTTTGCAAGGTAAGCTTGATGGCCTTCCCCCATAAAATTTTGGTCACTTGCTGCGCCATCATAATTAATCACCACCTCAACCTGTGAAAATTCCTTGGCATCATCATGGTTCATAACTAAATGATAAAGACGCGCTTGTTTATCCTTTCGCATTTGTATTGAACGGTCAACCTCCATAGGTTCTGATTTTGACATAAGGTGCTGGTCTATAGTTGGAGTTCGGATTGAGCTGCTGATAACTATTATTTCTCAACTGCCAGTTATTATATATTATATATATATATATATATATATATGCCTGCGCAATGACTACACGACGAAATGGAGAAAATTGAGGACAATAATAAGACGTTTTACTACGGTAGTATTTGCGAGAGTTACACAACGTGCTCCTGAGGAGTACAGTTCAGAGCCTGCCAAACGGTCATTTTTTTTTATTAAAATGTGCAAATTGAAGTTAAATTAATTCAATAAATTTGTCAAATTTTGAAATAAATAAAAGTGATTAATTATTAAATATAACAAAAAATTTACTATATTTAAATTATGCCAATAAGATACTAATACTTAAAGAAAGGGGACACGAAATGAAAAATTCTGAAATTTAGTTTTTATATAACAAAAAAGTGAATTTAAAATCTAAATTTTAAAATTAAAACGAAAAACAAAAACCTTTTCATACATTAAAATGTTTTAACAAATATTAAAAAAAAGTGTAAAACTAGAAAACTGAATAATGAAATAAAAACGTCTCTAAATTGTACGTACTTACAAATATGTTTAAAATTATGTTTAATTTATGTTTATTATAATGTTTAATATTATAATTGTAATTGTAAAATGGAAAACAAAGCGTATAAACTTATTAAACATATAAACTTATTAATATTAAACCAAAAAAGACAATAAAACAAAAACAAAATAAAATAAATGAAACCAAAAGAAATCTCCCATAAAAATTTAAAAAAAAAAAAACACTAACTGAGGTAATAAAACAAAACTAAATGTAGAACTAAGATTTTCTCTGAAGACAAAAGTAACTTTAAACTTGTGTAATCTTAACTAAAATGAATTCAATCAGATACAAATATTAATTAAATTTAAAAACAAAATAAAAAATCTATATATTTAAGTTAAAAATTATATAAAAAAAAAACAAAAATAATATCGAAAAATTTGGTTCGACGCTGTGGAGCTCGTGAACTTGTTAAACTTTTCTTAACAAATCTTGTCTAACATTTTTGAAATAAAGAAAAAAATAACGAAAATACAAGTGGGAAACATTGAAATCATGCCCAGCTAAAATGGAATAGAACAAAAGGAGTTAAATAATTATAATTCTGAATATAGTGAAAAAAAAAAAAACAATAAATCTGAGGAAAATTAATAAGTGGTGTATTAACTCGAAACAAAAACACAGAAACTGGGAAAAACAAATAAACGAGAGTAAGATATTCAAAAGAAAAGAAACACAAGAAAATCATATAAACATCAACAAAAGTAAAATTCTGCATATCAACATGAACAGAATTAAAACTCTACATAGTATCAACAACAACGGTGAACAAGTATGCAGCAGGCGGTCATCATCGTCATCATATTGGATAGCGGTAGCAACGGTTAAAACATCAGTGGGGAGTTATTTAAGTTATTTAATATTAGAATTAAATAATATAGGTAAGTATGTAAGGTATGGTTAAATATTTTAAGATATATATATTCCCATTACTTATATTATTTTATATGTATTAATAAATGATTTTTATATATATTTAAGAATTCATTTATCTGAATAAAATGATTTCTTTTGATCTGTAAATATTTTTTTTTTGTTTTAGGATGGGAAATGCTGGGGAAGAGAAAAAATGAGGTTGAGTGAATAAATGACATATGATTACATATTATAGGGACAGGTTAAAAATCACGGGTAACGTTTCTGTCAAAGGCATAAGGGTGGGACTAAGTGTACCCCGAGTGACAATAATCTCGTCACCATTAGACCAAAATGTTTTTTCTTATTATCCATTTTAAGGCTTTATTATTTATTATCTTTTGCATACACTGTGGATTTTTGACGGCATGAACTGTATGTTTATGTGTTCACGCGTAGAATAACAGGGTTGAGACCCACATTCATTTTTGAGGTAGTCGGACGATCTATTCATGCCTTAGCCAGTTATTTCGAATTTCCGGTAACTTTCTTTTGAATTTTCAGTTACAAAAATATTAAATTCTACTGAGTTAGCCGGTCCACGTAACATTATATCGAATAGGATACCTGCAAACAAGGTCAATGTGGTCAATGTGGCTACCACCAGGACGATCCTTGTCTTGCTATATTCTAGTTGACACGCAGCCTCCACGTTGCCCCTCCCGGATAGCATACTAGCGGCCGCTATATGTTAACTAATGCGTGCAGCGAAATGCAATCCCCTGGAATTTGAAATTTGGGTTATGCGTAGGACTTGAAGCATAACGTAAAAAGGTCCCCCAACGGAAACCAAACCACAAGCCTCTATAAAGACCGCCTCAAAAGTTGACGACCACAGCAAACGATTAAAGGAGGAGAAGGGAGGAAAGACGCCTTTTCAGACGCAATAAGAAGGACCAGAATAATGCTCGAAAATTTTATGAAACAGTTCAGCGTCTAACCGAAGGTTATAAGCTCGGAGAGTCTTCCTGCAAATTTGAGGATGGAAACTTGATAACAAATACGCAGGGAGTGCTGAGGTTGTGGAGGAAACACTTCTCTACTCTGCTACAAGACGATAACAACACCAATACCGCTTTTAGAGATGATGTACCGAACCCGATCGATGATGACGGCGTGCATATTCCACCGTCTAATCATAAGAGGTCAAAAATGCCATTATGCCTCTTAAAAACAATAAAACTGCAGTTCCTGATGGCCTCCTCGATGAATTGTTTAAGACCGAAAGTAATGGACGAAGCCACTCGTCAAAACACTGATTGGACTTTATCAGTGTGGCTTCAGACCTGGCAAGTCAACCATTGATCAGATCCTTACACTTCGTCAAATTCTGGAAAATAACCACGAAAAGTAAGTGACACACACCATCTTTCTGTTGACAATAAGGCAGACTTCAATAGCCTCATAAGAGATCGTGTTTTTCCGCAATTCCTGCGAAGCTGATAAGGCTATGCAGAGTGACGTTGAGCAATTTCTGCAGCTCCGTCAAGTAGGAATAGATTTCAGACAAGGCAATCCCTTATCATGCAACCTTTTCAACTTCCTCATGGAAAGTGTTCTGCGGAAGGCATCGCAATGGCGCTATTTTTCCAAAAAGCGTTCAGTTGCTTGCGTACGCTGACGGCATTGACATCATAGGGCGTACCAAGCGAGATATTACTGCTGCCTTCAATGCTATTGAACGGAAGTCTACTAAAATGGGTCTGGCAGTAAATGAGGGCAAAACGACGTATATTGTTACGAAAATGGAAAAAACTAGAGAATTTTACATCATTTAAATTGTAAACATAAGCTATAAAAACAAAAACAAGGAACTTGTTAGCAAATGATAAACAATTATAAAATTAATTAAATAAACAATAAAAAATTCAACTACAAGAATAAATGTAAACAAAACACAACAATAAACAAGTAAACAAGAATAAATGTAAATAACGATGTTTACATTTATGAAAATCTCGAGAAGGCGAAGCCACGAACGTTCGTCTTCAAGAACATTCATCAGACTGCAAGGCAAATCAGGCAGAGTCGGTAAAAGTTTAGTCAGTCTTGTGTGAAGACGCTGTGCGTTTAAAGAAAGTAATCGTGGTTTGAAGATCTCCGTTACAAAGATCTGTGAAACAAAGATCTGTAATTGTTATTGCTTATTGCAAAGGGCATAAACAGAGGAATAACAAACAAAGCAATTGTTGCTGCTAGAACAAGTTGTTAGAAGTAGTACACAAAATTGTGCGAACAATAAAGAATTTAATTAAAATTGAACACAAAATTATTCTTATTTTATTTGCAAACTTAGAGCTCATATTTTAAACGTTTTTAGAAAAGTAAAAACGTAACAATATGTTATAGACAAGCGGAGACGTGTTGCGTGAGTTATCTCAAATTACGGTCCATAACAATACTTTCGATATAGTCAAGAAATTTATCTTGGTTACGTCGTTACTAATACGATCTAAATAAGAAATTGAGTAGTAGAGGCCTCTCTCGTACGAAAAAACTAATACTCCACAAGAAGCTCATCCTCCTCCCTGGACCCTGTTAAGAGAGTATACGATGGAAAAATCCTACGTAATATATTCGGTCCAGTGGAAGTTGGTGATTACGTCTGCATCCTATCCAACAGTGAGCTGTATGAGCTCCTCAACGACATAGACGTTGTGGAGCGTCGTTTGAATGGAGGATGACGTTCCGGCGAGAGGAGTATTTGATGTGGGGATCTGCGGAAGTAGACGAAGAGGACGACCTTGTTTGCGTTGGAAGGACCAAATCGATGAAGCACTGTCATCGATTGGTGTGACCAACTGAAGAAGCAGAGGCACATGAAAAGGTGTGTTAAGGCAGGCCGAAATCTGTTAATCAGGTTGTTAATGGATAATTAAGTAAGTAAATAAGTAAATTTATATTATAACCAAAATTATTTTATAATTGTGTTGTAGAACTAATATTAAAATAAGTATAGAAAAAACCATAATAATTTCTTCCCAGGTCCGTTGCAATTTGTATTGTTTACCACCATGTGTTATAAACACCACTGCATTGTTTACTATTTTATTATGGTCTTATGTAAGTTAACACAGTAAATAATATAACCACAGTTTGTTTCATACATTTATCTTCGCCAGGCTGCGTTAATACAAATTATCCCTTAAAGGTTCGCTTGGTTGCGTATGTTGAGATGATGTGCCACAATCATGAATTCATACTTCTATTAATCATTCTATTTATCATTCATTCTTATTATCATACTCTTCTATAAAAGAACATAGCAATAGAAAAGCATTAAACTGCTATAACAAACTCTTCTCATTGCGAGAGTAGCATAATTTTTCAAATATACAGTTACATCGCTACCAACAAATTTTTAAGCTGAATTGGAGATATAATTGATTACAACAATAACACTCGAGTATGAACCCCGTATTATGCTTAGTTTTTGGATTTATTTAAAATTAAATGTTAAGTACAGCTCAGCGAGTAGGATCACTGTAATAAGAATTGTTAAATAAAATATTATTTTTATAAGCAAAAACTGTACTTAATAACTTGTATAATCATAAATGGCAAGCAGTACAACTTGCTTTTTGTTATTATTGTACACACATAAACGGCTAAGCAAATTGCGAAGAGTTTCGTCATGTGCTTAAGCAAATTATTTTTGCCGAAACTTAACGTAAAGCTCACTTAGCATGTTTTGGTTTGGCAAACAGAATTACGTGGACTTGTAGAGATGAACGAAACTAGATTAGGCCTTACATGTATTTGTCTTGCAAATATTTACCGTAATAATCACTTGATCCCAAAACTGACACATCTTTTGGAAAAATTTGAGTTTAAAGACAAAAAATTTATTTTTCAAATTTAATTAGAAAATTGTTTCTTCAAACGTTGCTGATATATTCTGTGGTTTTCAACTTTAGTACAAGCAATAATTATGTCGAACATTGTATCCAAAATTTGTTAAAAAGTATTAAGAGCACTTTTTACACCAGGACGTACACGATTGAGCAAATCATTAAGTGTGTTAATTGTAAGAAGATTAACGAAATCTGATGTGACTTCTGTTTCTAAATAAGCGAAATACGAAAGGTCAATATGAGTAAAAAAGCAGCTACCAGCCACTTTTGCACACAAGTCTGGACACTGAAGTGTATATTTTTGAGGTTCTAAGCTAACATTTAGTCCACTTTAACAATCACCGGTAAAGCGATAGCACAGCCAAGTCTGAGAAATCAACGGTTAAAATGATTCATAATGTTTATAACTGGTTAATTTCGTATTCTATTAATAGAAGCTTTGTATATACCACTCATCTTTTGGGTCTACAGATATGTTCAGCATCATTTTGAATGTAAATTTAATTCTACTAACTAACTGTAATCTGTTTAATCTGACAGCAAATATTATTTAACGGTGACAACAACGTGCAGAAAATTAAAAGCGTACCGAATTCTGAAGCTGACAATTCACATATCCGTACTTCATTAAATTTTTCTAAATTCCCTAGCTGAGATTATGTACATATTTCGAAAAAGATATATTTTAACAATTGAGATATTTTTTGGTAACACGAACTTCTCGAAGTACAGATTAATCGTTGTATATAATTTTGAATAACTTTTGAATATTATTAAATAAGTTCGTCATTACATTATGTATTCCTATAAATATGTAAGAGTCAGTTTACAAAAATCATGTGGGAGTTTAGAACGCATGTGTTCCGTTTTGGCTAAAATAAAAATAAAACTGACAAACTTTTAATTTCGCAAAAAAAAACTTTTCACTGCTGTCCAGGAATATTATAGACGGCAAGTAGCAGGCCAAAGTAAAAATCGTCTTTTTGCCACAGCAACAAGTCGTTATTTTATTTTTTTTTTTCAGAACCGATAGCTTTGGTTGCTAGTGCCTTTTGAATATAAACTAGATATTCATAACTAGCTTTATAAGGTAAAACATTTTTCATTTGTAAAACATGCGATGCATTATCAGCACTATATGATTCAATTTTTTCGAACGTTTATTTATTTTCTATTCTATTCTATTATTATCTATTGATACTTCATCTGTATGTTCCTAAAAATTAAAAATTTCATTTTGCGTACCAGTCGCTGTATTAAATTATCAGCAGAAGTTTTGACAATATCAATATCTGATGTATTACATTAGTGTTTAAATAATACCAAAATTTCTTGTAAGAATGCATCCAAAACGTAACTGTCTCCAGATTTTGCTTGCCCTCAAGTTATTTCATTAAAAACTTTACGGCAATAAAATATATAAGAAATTTATTGTATGACTCAATCTAAACTGTTGCATCTAAAAAAAATTCTTGTAAAAATAAAGAGAAATCATTATAGAATTAACGTCAATCGTACCAGAAACAAAAAAAGGGAACATTCTCAAAATATTAATTGTAATACAGTGTAAATTAGAGTTTAAGCAGAGATGATAAGCAAGCTATGAATTTTGTTTAAAACTGCAACTTTTCTTGTATACATATATTTTAAAGAAATAAAGTATATTGGTATTTGCCACGTGGCAAAACAAACGGTATACGACAGAACGAAGAAAAAATATTATATGATACGAAATAAATTGAAAACAAAGTAGGTTTTGTTCATAAATTTGATTTCATCTGATATAAAAGCATGATTACACATAAAAATTTCTTGGGGCCATTATTACAACCTGCCGTTAAAGTTGGGTTTAGTTAAAGGTACTTTTTTTGATTTAATAATCGAGTGGAATTTCATGAAAAGTTTTATAGATTATGCATGATTAGTTTTGATTTGTTGGTTTTGACTAACAATATACTTACGTTCTCAGTCCTGTAAAAAATGAGTTTAGTCCGGATAGTTTTATCGAAATGCAAACACATGTTGTCGACTTCGTCAACTTTAATAATTTATTTTACAGCTCGTTAAATTTTTCGAGTGTTCGCTCTTTTTAATTTCGGTTCTCTTTAATATACTAGGTCGTTATTTTAGCTAAATAGTTCGTTCAAGATGCAATGATTGGCAAAACATCTTTATGCCAGTAATTGATTACATTAGTTGAAAAAGTTAGCATTAATTTACCTGCAGGTGGTAATAACGAAAAGAAGTTAAAGGTGACTTTAAAGTTGACTTTTGCGAAAGTTACCTTTTACTAAACTCAACTTTAACGGCAATTTGTAATAATGGTCCTTAGTGTAATAAAAAGTAACGAAAGATTTTTGTATCAGAAATATGATTAAACTCTCTAGTTCCGTAAGTCGAACTTTCGTTTCTGTAAAAACAACTGAAAAATATTTGAGTAATTAGGTGTTTTTTATATAAATAGACTTTCGTCTAAACTCATTAGCCTTACAGAAGTAATGGTATAATCTAAGTTACTGATGTATCGGGTGGAAATGATTACGGTGGTCTGACTATTTATGTAAAATAATGCATTACGATTAAAATTATCAGTAAGTCTACAGATTATCTTAATTTTCAATTTGATTGGTTGTCTTTGAGAATCCCAAGCTGATAAGTAATCTGTCTCCTCTTGGGCCTAATTCACCAAAAAAAAAAAAACTAATGCAATGTATTTTACTACAACTAATAATACACTTCTTGGTATCTTCTTTGCAGCTAATCTTACTTTGGTATCTTCCCTGATATTACTTTTGGATATACTATCAGCTACTTGTTCTTCATTCAGTTCCATCACGATACTTTATTTTTACATGCGTCTCCGTTAGTTATTGCTTTCTGATTGGATTTGATATACGATTATATTATTTCTGTAGACGATCAGATATCATTCTATTAAAGAAATTAAACCCTGCATGCAAACCGATATTAATCCTACAGTTGCTCTGATGACCCGATAGAACGAATATAATAATATTCAAACTTTACTAATATACACAAAATTTAACAATCTGTATTTCGTAAACGACGCAGCTGATGTTTTGGAAGATGCTAGACCAAATTTTTTTGTGCCAAAGATAAGTTCTTAGTACCATAATGAATTGAATTTTGTTGTTACTTTATATCCAATTCCGATGTTATGAGATCATTGCCTTTTTGTTAGGTAAATTGAATTTTAAATTGTTAACATCTTCTGCAGTAGCATCTGGAATATGTATTAACGTTCGCACTATGGTAATCCTAGTTAAAATGACTATATTTTTTGGCCAAAATTATAAGGAATCACTGAATATGGATGAAAATCGGTATACGGTGATTTTTGAGGTTGCTGATTTCGAATCTGAGGAAATATTTTTCAAAAATCAAAATGGCGGATGCGATATGGCGACCTAGATTTTAAATTTTTCACAAATTTACATGGAAATCAGTGCACAGACATTTATGAGGTTACTAATTTCGAATCTTAGGTAAAATCTTTCAAGTTCCAAATGGCGTATTCAATGTGGCCACCTAAATTTTGATTTAATTCAATTTCTACAGATTTATTAAAAATCAGTATACTGTGATTATTGCGGTTGCTGTTTTTTAAACCTGAGGTAAACATTTTCAAATTCAAAATGGCGTATCCAATACTGCAATATTGGCAACGTCCACATTTCTCAAACAAAACAAAAAATCGCAATAAAAAATTGACAAAAATTAACTCAAAACCCTTAATTTAACATTTTTTAATTGTTTTAACGCAACTAAAGTCCTCCATTTTTAAGCTTATCCAAAACTCAGTTTTCAGAAATAAATTTAGTCAAATGTTATTTCAGAATTATGCGTTTTTTCGCCAAAAATTTTTTTTAACAAAATCTTTTTCTTAAACTATTAAGCACTCTCTATTACTTCTTATTTCCATATTTGCTTTATGGAAATAAGATATACTGCCTTCATACTTTGCTCACAAACAATGATTTTGAACACCTGCTAAATAGTTGTTGTTAATTAAAAAAAAATATGATACTGTTAGCTTTGATTGACATTTGTTATCTTCTGCAGTAGCACCTGGAATATTAACGTCACCCCTATGGTACTCTTTGTGGTGTATATTAATATTAAGGTCTTTTTAAAATATTGGTTGCCTTCCAGAACGAATAATCTGTGAATTTTTCCCCCCCAAGCATGTTTGACAATATTTATTTTTCTCCGTTTGAATTTTTCTTTTAATTTCATTGCTGTTCAATTTAGTTTTGAACGGTGAATATCTCGAAATCGGCCAGGACTCTTTTTTCTTTTAGTCATACTAAAGAGCAATTCTCCGTAGCATTTCTTGTCTTACTCCTCTGCAGAAGTTAGTGTATTTTCTCACGCTGCGAATTTAATAATTTTGGTAAAGTTTTTTAACATTTTTATCTATTTATTCCGTTACTTCTATATCGCGTTCAAAATCACATATTTTATATGTTGCCAATCAGTATATTTGTTGTTGATAGAAGGTGTTGGATATTTAATATCAACAATATCTTCAAGGTGATTTTTAAAATTTTTTCGCATAACAAAAATGTTAATGACATCAGACAGTTTTGTAACGTCACTAGACCGGCGAAACTATACTTACTTGAGGAAATTTTTTCCCTTTGTCGTGGCAAGACGTGAGCCCCAATAGGTGTTTTCAGTGTTAAGGTCATCTCCAATAATAAATGGTTTCCTTAATTTGTCGAATAATTGCAAGTATTTCTCAGATTTATTCTGTGACTTAGTCAATTTGCTTTCCACAGAAGTATTAAACGATTTAGTCATGGCAGATTTTACCTTTTTGGTCGATTTGTTCCTTACGAAATGTCTATTTCAAGATAACTTTTCTAATATTATTGCATAAAATAATATCGCGTATCAATCTCATTATCAATAAACTCATACATCATTATATAAATATCAATTATTTAATCAAACAATAAGTTCTTGGAGCGCTATAACCCGAATTATTAGTCATTAACACATCTGTTATTTTTTATATTATTTTACTAGTCTTATAAGCCTTCAGTATATGTTCGGCTTAGAAATTTACTTATAATCTCAATTTACCTATACAAACCATTGCGAATGAAACATCAAAAATAAAGTCAATAAAGAAATGTATTTTTATATATAGAGGATAACAAATGTCTAGGTAACCCTATACGTTTAAACAATTTTATGAATTTATGAAAAATTTTGTATAAAAATATAAAGTTATTACATTTATTTTATTAATATATTTCTATTTTATAACAAAACAATATAATTACACTGTGACAAAAAACAAAAAATTATATACACCCGAGTTAATACATGTACATTAGGGATGCCAAACGAAATCGATTCTTAAAAATCCCTGGATTCGGTATTTCGAAATCCTGATCCCGAAATCCAAGAATTTTTGGAGATAATTCAGGATTGAAAAATTCCGAAATATCTCGGGATTTCAGGATTTCAGGATTTTTTCTTAATAAATAAAAACTAAAAACAATTGTTTTATTAAAAATTTCACTAAATTTGGATCTTTTTCACAATACACATGTTATAAAATAAAAAAGAGAATACTAAAAAGCATAAATTAACAAAATTAAAAATAATTCATTTGTATCTCCATGCATACATATAGAAACATATTAGTCTATATATTGATTATATTCATTGTTTTAAATAATTTTTCAAAAAGATCATCTAATATTTTTTCGAAGAGCCTTAATTCTGTTGCGAACATACGCTGCCGCTGAGAAACATCTTTGACAATCTACATTTGTGGGCAAATTAATTTCAAGATGGCTATATGCAGCATATAATTATTCACCTCTAACACCTCGTGATTCAAACAAATCTATTTCTTTAGAAAAGTGATTGCCTAAATCAGGGGTGACCAGCCCTATACTCTTGGTGCTCATTTGTTTTAGTAAAAGCACTTAGCTATAGCCAGTGTGTTTTAATACAATCATAGATCACTCAGCACAAGCAATACGAAATACACAAACAACTTTATTATTTTTTGTTGTTGTAATTCATCATATGCAAGCAAGAGCAAAGCAACAACACTTTCGTATAATTTGCTGGTAAACAAGATTTTGTTTTTGTTTTTCGTATGATATCTTTTATAAAAGTGTTTTAAAAAACACTTGTAAAAAATTGGTGTTAGTTTTAAATTTCAAGATTAATAAAAAATATTTAGAATGACCAACGAAAATTTGGAGGACTTATTAAAATTATCTACAACTGACATTGAGATAATTTGGATAACTTATTAGAAGGATCATGGACATTTCGATTGGTAAGTACGAATTTAAAATAAAAATTAAAGGCACTACCATATTTTTTATTTGCGATCATTTTTACAAAAAATGAAAATCAAATTTTTTTTCCGTGTACCAACATATATGAAATATTTTCTTTACTCTTTGTATGTATTGTTTTTAACAAGAATAAATATTGAACAGAAATTTGTTTTTCTTTAAATGTATTGGTGTTTGCTCTTCCATAAGGAAATTTTGGGCACCCCTGGTCTAAATCATCAGCAGTATTAACTGATTTTATTGGACTTCGTGGGCAACGTTTAACTTTTTAACAACGGAAGTTGGGTTCTCATACAATTCGATGGCGAGTGATATAGAATATTTGCTTAATTATTGCATGATATGCTTGAAAAACTACATGAGTGTTACTTAAGGTAAAATTAATTAAAAAAACAATGCCGTAAACTCAGATTTTTTCTTACTTTTAAAGTATATATGCATGAATTTACAATCCCGGAATTTCGGGATTTCCTGATTTTCCCGGGATTTGACTAGAACTCAAAAATACTTCTTTTATATTTCACGAACCCTAAAAACTAGTTTCGTTTCATATGTGTTTTTATTTTATCTTATTTTTTATTTTTTTTTCTGAACTTTCTACACAAAATAATTGATTACCCAAATATTAACAGATTTAATAAATTCAAAGCTTCCGCAGGAGTAGAAATTACACTTTAAAACAGTATACATTAACATATTGTTCAAATTTATATGTTATGACTTTTTCCCACAGCCTTAATACTCATGCAGAAAGCCCAGATATGAGGCCAAGAGATTATTCTGAAAATCGGTTACGTAGTCGATAAACCTTAAACAAAAGCCAAATGCAAAACATGCTCATGATTGCATGGCTGCAAATATCAACCGAAAACGCTAAACAAAACTGGTACATTCAATGCCAAATGTTTTAAATTAAATGATTGACCATAAGAAACATTGTACTAAATATTGGGTATAACATTTTAATATTTAAGATTTTGAATTTTAAATTTACTCTGAGTTCTTCTTGAGGATACCTACACTTTTGAGGTGCAAAAATGTGGAAGTTTTATGAAAAACCTTAAGCATTTGTTTGTTTATTATAAAATAGGAATATATTAATAAAATATATATAAAAGTCATCAATTTCTTTTACAAATTATTACTTAAAATTCATAAAATTTCTTAGTAGTACTGAGATCTTTGCTGTCCTCGGTAATGTCATCAGAAAGTTCTCCTTATTTTTCTTTTGGTTTGCGGAATACATTAATGATTATTTTGTCTTACTATAAAATAGAACGAAATTTATAAAATAGATATAAAAACTTTAATTTTCTATACAAACTTTTGCTGCTCACTGTATGTACACAGATATTTCACTATTCATAAAATAATAAAAAAATATCGTTTACATTTAAGGACCATGATTAAAATTAACTTTTAAAATCTGTCATTAATTTATATTGACCTGTTAAATTGCTTTCCTTTTTATATTTGCGTTGTACATATAAAACGCGAAATAAAGCAACGTAGAGCATTAATATACGCACTGTACAGTTTTTTAAAAGAAATCGTACAATAATGCAGTTATTTAATACATAGAATTTTTAATTTAAATTAAAGGTCAATTTAAAGTCTAAGAATTTTTTGGAGTTAATTGTAGAAACTGGTTTTCTACAGGTTTTAAATAAGAATAATATAATATATCTTTACTATTTCAATACGTACAGAAATAACACTTACGAATTCGATACAACAATTGATGAAACATCGCAGATAGATGCTGATACACCAGGGTTTAACTTTTCATAGAAGTCAAACCTTTGAAATAATTCGGGAAACCATACCATTAGAGTGTAATAACTATAATTATAAATTAAAGCACAAAGTTAGTCCTAACGAAACAGACAAAATGTCTACCACTTCATATAAATTACATCCTTAAGAAAAGGAAATAGACCTTCTAACCTTGTTGTAAGGCAAAATTGAATGCCGCATGTTAGAGATGTGTTTCTCAGATGTGGTTTTTTGCATAGTGTTTTCGTTTGGGACCAAATTTCAGAAAGTAATAATTTAAGTTCTTCAGGCTTACGAAGCCTTAAATTTCGCACTCTTTTCTCGCCAGTCTTTTCTGATGATCTATTTGGTACTATTAAGCTCTTGCACTGTTAATAAAAAGTTAATTATAATTTAGCAAATTTTTCGTTTTCTGTTCGTAAAATTATAACGAATACTGTTTTCTTACAGGATAATCTTCAGGATTGCGACCAGTATTTTTAACAAACATGTGCACAAGAATCTTAAGTGCTTTATCTGTTTCGCCATGTTCAAGCAGAAATTTAGGACTTTCGGGAAATGCAAATAGCCAGCAACCTAATAATAAACTATAAAGCAATATACATTATTGGTTTTGAAACTGTTTATCGTTAGTAGAAAATATTTACCTGGGTATCGCACAAATTGCTACGAATAAATTCCAACTATGGTAGAAGAAACCTCCATATTCTAAATGCATAACAATAGGAATGATAATCCAAGCAATTCCTGTTAATAGATTGTAAAAAAATATTATTTTCATTAAATAAATATTAAATGGCGCTAAAAAAATATTATTTTCATTAAATAAATATTAAATGGCGCTAAAAAAATAATATTTTTTATAGTTTAAGAATATTATTTTTATCGTTATAGGAAACAAAACTAATAAAACAACAAAAGTATAGGATGACTTTTTAACGCTTTCAATTATGTAACAAATCTGCAAACATTTGTATCATACATTTTGAGACCAATTTAGTGGCGTTATTATCTACGACATATCCATTGCTCGAGTGTAAGTCAATATAACTAAAATTGAATCACGTTTCCTGAAACGCTATTACCTCATATATTTATTTAATTTTCAATAGATGAAATACTTCTTGCATTAATTGACAAAACATTAAAAGAATTAATCTTAGAATAGAATTAGAATAAGAATTAAACTGGAGTAACTCCAATAAATCTTTAAAACGATAATCGTTCTTTCAGTTTAGGCTTTTCACGCATAAAAATCTCTTTGGACTTTTTATTTATGGATTTAACAGCAAAAGTGTTTTTTCGCTTTGCTGACTTCGGTTTATGAAGTATGCATCTTACAAATTTTCTTTGCAATATCCAAAACAGCATTATGTGCACTTAAATTATTATTAGTTTTTAAACTATTCTACTCTTTTATTGTTAAAAAAATAAGCATATGATTTTAATGTCTTTCTTTCTTCTTTAAGTTCTTTGTTTTGCTTTTTTAATACTTTAATTTGGTTGCATTATCCGTTTCACCCATCACAATTAGGTCATACATATTGAGATGACATGAAACGTATCGTTTTCCTAATTTCATCCAATTGATTTAATTTAGTTTTTATTTCATCATGAATTGCATGAATTATTGCATGAAATGCAATGGACTTTCGGATTTTAAGAATATATCTATATTGGGATAATTATATTAATGCCAGAACAGAAAAAGCCAATGCAACAACCTAAACTGTTTGTATTTTCCAAATTAGGCAAATTTATATTTTTGTGAGCAGCTAAAAGCAGATACAATATGAAATCGTTATGAAATCATTAAACAGCTTAAAACGCTTATTATATGTATTTATAGAATAAAAAACAGTTCCTGTGTTAATATTTTATAAAAAGTAGATTAATCATAATTTGAATGAGAATTTGTTTTATCAACCTCTAAATCAGTCATAAATTTGTAATAAGAAAAATTTCTCGTAACCCAGAGCTACATTTAAAAAGATATTAATTGAATTACATGTTCTAAAAATATATATTATAAATAATGTTTTTTTTTCCAATTTTGTTTGTTAATTAATGTTACTTAATATTAAGCAAATTACATAAGTTTTAAAGTAATATGTATTGAGTTCTAATTCAACTCATTAAAAATACATATTGTAGTGTTAAAATTCTTATAAATTTTTATCATATTTACATGAAAACTTTTTAATCTTTGGATTTCTCTGCTATCATCTAAAAGGTTGATTGTTAATACATTTGCATGAATTTGAATTATTTCTTTATATTTTACTAATACAATTTGTAGATCTTTATGAAATTTGCTTATGAATGTTTTTATTGTTATTAATTTTAAATTTTTTGACTGATATCTCTGCAATTTTTCAATATTGAAATTGTTTGTTATCCCCCAATGTTAAACACCCTTCGTTCATAATATTTTGAGTATAACTTTATATAGTAAAACTTTTTTTATAAACCTAAAGTTTAGCTTGAGCGTAGTAGCCAGTACATTTTCTTTGTTGTTGATACTTAATTGTTCACGTTTCTTTACGATATGCTGTTTCGAAATAAATCTTCAATCGAGACGAATGTCGAAATATTTATTAAGTCACTCTTTGCTATTATGTTTCCATTCAAATGTATTGGTAGGAATTATATTTTCTTTACGTGAATATATTTGAATTCGTATCAAATCAGAAGCGATAATCAGTGACTCATTAGCAGCTAGTATTGCATCTGTATATGTAGCAGAAGTTAAGATATTCACTGTTGACACATCTGCTGTGGTAGTTAAGTCCCAAAAATGCTGCCTTGCGGAACTTCCATGTTTATTTTACCAAAGTTTGAATGAGTTTGAAAAAAGTGCATGTCGTTAAGATATGATTTTCATACAAAATAAAATATCAAATATTATTGTATATACGGCTTTTATTTTTATTTAAAAACTTGATAGCGGCACCACATTTAAAAATATGTTTTCTTTAAAGAAACAGCTATTCATAATTTAGATTGATTATCATTTTGTTCTTGTTTGCTTAACAGAAAATGGTATAATTTCACGTTTAGCGGCAACCAAAAGTCAGCTAAAGCTGAAATGTCTCGAAAATATGTATTAAAAACTATCAGATCTACCAAAAACAATGTCAAAGCCAAAAACTGGAAATGTGTAATAAAAACTTAGCCCAATTAAATACAGTTGAATGTAGTAGCGGTTGGTGGAAACTATGAAAATCACTTCGATCATTTAGTCAGATGAAAAGCACTCTAGAGGTTGATGTTTCTCTGACTCATTTCACTTCTATGCTGCAGAACACAAATTAACACTACTGACCCATTTAATAAAGCACCAGGTTTTTTACATTTTTAATAAAGCACCAGGTTTTTTATTCGAAAATATACCTTAAAGTTTTCGCAAGTCCATTATATACCCTTTATCTTAAAAAGTAGATCCATTATTGTCTGAAAATTATTGTTGTAATCCTTAGTTAATTTCATATGCAACACCTTTAACTTCATATTTTTGACCAAAATAACAGACTGCCATGAAATACGCAAGATACTTAATAAATAAAAAGCTAGGTTTAAAAAAGCTAGAGAGTAAATTTAATCTACATGGAACATGCAAAGCAGTACGTTTGGCGAAAGCTAAATACATAAATCTATAAATCCGCATCAACATTTTTTTTAAATATTTCCGTTCATTATACGTTTCCGTGGATTATACGTTTGAGCCACGTATATAAAATGAATTTCCACTTTTATTTCCAGAGCTTGGACAATTCCAGGACATCTATATAATGTACTTTAAAGCCTATACACTTTAAATCTTAATGTTTAACACGCCATTTGCCAAGTTTTTCCTTTTTTCCAAGTTTTTTGAGATCTGAAAAGTTTTCATTAAATTTGTTTTATAACGTAACATGTTTTTTCGGCATATTTCAATAATAGCAAAATGAAATATTTACATTTTTAAATAAAAAATTCTATATTTCCCGGGCAAAGGTAGCTAAGAAACACCACCAAAGGGAGCAATAGGGGCGACGGAAAAATTTACTACTTTTATAAAAAACAAGTTTTTTTTTCCAGAAATAAAAAGTTTAAATAAAATTACTGGCATTTGTATAAAAGTTAGTCACACCGCAAAATAAAGTTCAAAAGTTATTTCGGTTTTTCTGAAAAATAAGTTTTCTGCATTAGAAAAACTTGAACTTTTTTCAGTCCAAGAAATCTACAATGTTTTTCATTGCCAGTAAAGATTTCAACAAACCTGGCTTCTATTTAGAGCGTAAATGTCTCCAAGTAATCAATTTAAACTTTGTGAGCTAACGCTCTTCTGCGTTAAAATCATTTCTTCCTAGCACGCTGGAATAAACGGAATGTATTCAGCATAAGACCCGGAGAGTGATCGGTATGCTTAAATGTAAGTTTTTTTTTTTTCAAATCAGAGAAGTAAACCAAAATTTCTCTTAATAACGTTCTTATACATATATTTTTACATTTTTAAAGCAAAATAAAGTAAATATAGAGATAGATTAATTTAACCAAATGAACACTAAACCGTTCTCTGATAGATTGATGCTATACTCGCTGGTCTATCGGAGCACACACTGATAATATTGCAAAAACATTACAGAGTATAAATTCTGCTTGCTAATGTATCAAAAATAAAAAACATGCATAAATCTGGAAATTATTATTTTAAATACACCGCCCCCAAAGCCTCCACACAATCAGGTAATTAGTGTTGGCAATAAGGCAATCTGCTGACAATAATAGAGTTAGTGCTGCCAACACAATAACATGTATGAAATACGTACAAGTTTCTGTGTGTTTGCTGTACTTAGCATGTATAGATAAAAGCTTATGTTTTTCAGTTATAAGTTGCTATTGTTATTACTTGTAGCAGTTAGAGTATACGTGAATAAAGAGAGAATGTGAATAACAGATTTGCTTTCCTATATTCCTCCTTGTAATTGACGGTGGAATACAATAAGTAACTTATAGTACTTATGCAAATAAAAACTCATATGTCGTTTTATATGATGACGGTTGGCGGGTCAGTTGACGGTGAAAGGTTCTGCCATTAATTATAATTTCAATTAATTGTTATTGAAGTTTACAACAATACTAAGAAGTACTTATATAAAAAGTACTTATATAAAAAGTATGTATATATATATAAAGGTATATATATAGTATATAGTATAATATATATTATTATAGATAGTATATTAATAAGTACTTTACTTTACTTATATATATATAAGTACTTTTTAATATACGAAGATATATAATATAATATACTCCAAACATTAAACAACTGTTTTGGCTTTGAAGAGTCTATTGTGTGTGCAAAAGCAAAACCATACAATATCAGTATGTATATCCATAGTACAGTTCCTATATGTACATAACAGTCATATATGGCACATTTGCCTATAATATGTTTATAGTAAACTTATTGTGAATTTTACATAATATTGAAAAGAAAGAACACATTGAATTGATAGTTGATATTTAAAGTTATAGGTTACATAAATTTTCCATTACTTTACTTTTTACTTTTTTTTTTTGGTTTTGATTGGCTGTAACTATATTTAGGCAACAACGATTTACTTTCAAATTTAATTTTAACCCACCTTTATTTGTAAAACATGAATTTAACTCCCATTTATTTTTTATCTATGTGGAATTAAGTGCTCTTTGATTCACTTTGTAAGCCAGATTGGATTGGAGTGCGTGTCATTTTTGCTCTTTTAAAACTGTTCAGACAAGTAATTGTCCATACCAATAAGCTGGAGTGTTGTGCAATCCGTACTCATTAGGAATGTAAGGGCGTTTCTGTGCGGGACGTCTGAGAGTGATGCAAATTAATATTCATAATAGTATCCATTCCGTACGTCACTCTTATGTAAGAACCGCGAGTCTTCCTAGAACTTGTGCTCTATTTTAATAAGAACCTGTATTAGAAATATGACTTAATAACAAATTAATTTTTCTATCTTTTGTACAGGTGATGTGGTATATAATGATGAAACTTCATAGGATTTCTGAAAGATGTCAGCTCGACATGGTCTTCATACCTGTCTATGGAAGTTGTTTCAGTATTTCATTATTCTTAACAACGTGTATTTTTCATAATCATATTAATTCCATTATTAATGATTGGATGATATCGGATGAGTGTTCTTTTTCTGAACAATCTGGAACTCAGATGAATTAGGAATTTATTTTTATTTAACTTAAGTTAATTTATATAACTTAAGAAATTTATAACAACAAAATAGAAAAACTTAAATGAAAGTACAAAAACTTAAGGAGTTAATAAAAATATTAAATAAAATTAAATACTTTTATTATTTATTAAGAAAATATATAATATTTTGTTTTATAACAAATATGGTAATATTACTGACGACATAGTTTGGAAAATGGGTCTAACATAAATAGGTTTATAAAAATGAAAATGACGACAAGGATTTATGTTAAATTTATGGATGTAAACACAACAAATACTTCCATTTTATTAGGTTAATCATAAATAATACATTTTTCATGGTACGATGACTTATAATGGTATATAGTGGTGTATAAGTCAATTACGACTGAACTTTATTTTATATTCTTTTTATATTTACAAATGTATATGGCACCTTATAATATAGTTACTGAGTGATTCTTATATCTAAGATAACTAGTTTAGGCATCTCCCCTTTTTTAATAGTAATAATTATATAATATTAGTTATTATTAAGAGAGGCATAAATATATATTTTTTTAAATAACTAAAAATTCTAGATAATTAGATTCGATAAATATAAATAGAAGTATCACATTGTCTGATTTGTATTATGATTCAAATTTTAAGTCTTCATTCGATTCTACATTTTTTGTGCTATTGCTTCTATTCTACGAGTTTTCACAATTTTCCATTTTCTTCGATTTCAATTTCTCTTTTCTCCAACTATAAATGACCTTGACTCACGGAAACTGCCTGTGATCTCCCCAGGATTTTTGTATGCAGATTGCAATAATCCGTGGATTTTTTAGTAGTTTCGTTTAATTTCTTTTTATATTCACCAACGTGATTTAATTCTGATTGTAATTTTGAAGTAAGGTTAGGATCCTTAGCAGATGTTCTATGATGTCATTCGATCTAGAACTTGAAGTATTGTAATTAATACCCCAATTACCAAAAAACATTTAAAATTCATTCGAACTATATGATTATCAGTCATTAATATATATGTAGCAAAAATATACTTCAATTTTAAAATGACTTGAGCACTTGATAATTAACAACTCAAATTTAGAGTTTCTTATTGATTTCATATATATCAAACTCCACTTTAAACCAAGGAATATTGTAAATATTGTGGGTTAAAATATCCTGTTTGGATATTTCTAAGTTTCATACAGATTTTACAGTTTGATTTTACTTATTCTATGTTTATTTTATTTATATTTCCCCAAATTTTTATTGTTGACATTACTATCGTTTTCATTGAAATGCATTTCTAGTGACCCATATTAATCAACACGAGCCACTTGAAATCGCATATTCTGCATATTACTCTTCTACTTTGTGTACTCACTTTGTAATTATACTCTAGCTTACATTTTTGTTTATTATTATTTGTATATACACCTATACCTAGCTTTACGTCGTTCGTTTTGCGCTTTTTCGATGTTGCGTCGCTGCTGAATTAATACTAATTTTCGCTGTGCTTCGTTAGATTTTCGAAGTTGCGTTGTTTTAGGTTAGAGTTTTTGATATTTTTTATAAATTTTTTGTAATTTTCTTTATTTTCTAAAAGATGGCACGACTTTTGTTTCTAATTGCGCCATGCTTTCTAAACTTGGAGATTCCCTTCTAAACTGAAATTAATATATATTATTTTCACCTTGTTTTTCTAATTGTTCAGTTTCAATTAGTGTGTTATAAATTAATTGAATTTTTTATTTTATTTTAATTGGCTTGTTTTTTATTGTTTTTGTAATAAAATTGTACATTATTTTTGTTTTTTAAATGTTTACTTTGTTCAATTTTCTTTATAAGAAATATTTTCGTAACCCTGAAACCAATCTACGATCTTTGCATGGTTTGCTATAGAATAATCATAATTCACTTTGCGTCGTATTTTTTTGGAACGTAACCACGACGTAAAGTGAGGTATGGGTGTACTTGAATACATTACACATGTAAAATACCAGCACCGACAGCAAATTTTGAGTCATCTATTGTCAAAACTAACTGTTTATTAGAACTATAATATGTTAGAATAGGCCTTTCCGTTATTTCAAGTATTAAATTCTCGAACTCATCATCTTGGATCTAATTTTCTAAACAAATCTCCAAGTAGTCTGCTCTTAGATGACAAACTCTGAATAAAACTGAATTTCACTGAATTTCATTTTACATAAACTTGCTCCTATTTAGATTAAAATTAAAACCAACCTCTTCCGTACTTTGAAATTATTATTAGATATTATTATGTTCTTCAATTGTCCTTGCATGAATTAAAAAATCGTCATTATAGATTATTAATCCCTCAATATTTCCGAAAACTTCCACTTTTTTAAATAGAAGATTTCAGGTGCAGCGTTAATTCCAAAAGGAAAATGTAAAAATCTAGACCTACCAAAGGGAGTATAAAAATACTCACATATGTATACTTTAAAAGTCATACCAAAATTGGAGTAATTTGGTATATATTTTTCAGATATCCATCATCAATATTCTAAAATCATTAGAAATATTTACAAATTCATTCCATATCGACTTATTAGTAGTAGCTACAGATAAATAATGAACATGTGATGATAGGTAGGGTCTATTTAGATATTGTTACGAAAATGGAAAAAAACTAAATAATTCTACATTGTTTAAATCTTATAAACAAAGGCTACAAAAACAAAACAAGAATGCAAAAACAAACAAGTAATACAAACAAGTTATACAAGAATAAATCTAAACAGCGATGTTTACTTTTATAGAGATCTCGAGAAGGCCAAGTCACGAACGTTCGCTTTCAAGAACATTCATCAGACTGTTTACATTGCTATATAAAAGGCAAGCAAAGAGTCAGTGAAAGTTCAGTCAGTCCTGTGTGAAGACGCGGTGAATTTGATCAAAGTAATCGTGGTTTGAAGATCTCCTAAAAGATCTCTCTAAAAGATCTCCTAAAGATCTGTAAAATAATTGTCTAGTAATTGTTATCGTTTATTGCAAAGGGCTTAAACGGATGTATAACAACCAAAGCAATTGTTGTTGTTAGAACAAGTTGTGAACAGTGGCACATAGAGTTGTGCGAACAATAAAGAATTTGAATTAAAATTCACCACAAACTTATTTTTGTTTTATTTACAATCTACGAGCAGATATTTTAAACGTTTTTTAAATGGTAAAAACGTAACAACTGGTGTCAGAAGTGGGATTGCAAACTTTAGCGTTAAAAGGTGTCGCTGCCGAGATTCTAGAAACCATGCCAGCCAGCTGCAGTACAACTGCAGCAACTTTAAAACCGAGGCGTTTGTTAATGGAACACGTAACCCAGACAACAAATACGTAAGCTGAATGATGTCACTAAAAAGGATACGCTGGACATGTTAGCCGAAACGAAGTGTTCCTCTATATTGGATCTAAAAAGCGGGTATTGGCAGGTGGAGATTGCAGACAAGAACAAGAAGAAAACTGGATTCAGCACAAAAAGCGGCTTGTGGCAGTGTACTAAAGCGACTGCATTGGAAGATTTGCCTGGTGTACCCCGATGATATAATAGTGATTGACAGAACTTTCAACGAACACCTCAAGAACCTGGCAGAAGTTCTATAACGAATATCAATAGCTGGACTAAAATTAAGCGTAAAGAAATGTGAATTCTTCAAAAAGCAGGTGAAATATTTGGGGCATCTTGTTATAACAGAAGGCATATCTAGGTATGAAGATAAAATACGAGCTGTCAAGGATTGGCCTTGTCCCCAGAATTGTCATGAATTACGCAGTTTCTTGGGACTATGCACATATTACATACGATTTGTGCCTAACTTCGCTAGAGTGGCTACAAGCTTGCATGGGGTGTCACAAGAAAAGGCTTTCCAAACACTAAAAGACCTATTGTGTGCTGCACCAGTTTTGGCGTATCTAGTCCCACGGCCGTTTTGTCACCGTAGTCTAGTAGGTAGTATGTTGGCTTATTGGACATAAGGCCACAGTTCCAACCATAGGTCAGACATCAAAACGGAATATGAAAATATATTTCTTTGGCGACTTCTTCTCAGCAGATTTCTGGCAAAAATTCTAGGAGTAAATAAAATTGCCATGAAAAGTTTCTCAAAAATCTGTCGTTCGGAGTTCGCACTTTTAAACTGTAGGTCCCGCCACTCATTTATTAAATTAACACGCAGAACATAACTGCTGTGAGAAGCTAGATCGTAATCCTGACTGAGGTATTGTAATGACCAATTATGTTATGTATGATATATAAGATCATAACTATTAATTAAGAAGTCCGATAATTTATATATATTGTTACGTTTTTATCTTTTAAAAACGTTTGAAATATGAGCTCGTAGATTGCAAATAAAAATAAAAATAAATTTGTGTTTAATTTGAATTCTTTATTAATCACACAACTTTTGTGTGCCACTGTTCACAACTGGTTCTAACAACAACAATTGCTTTATTTGTTATTCCTTTGTTTATGCCCTTTGCGATAAACAATAACAATTATTTCACAATTGTTCTGTAGGTCTTTGTAACGGAGATCTTCAAACCACGATTGGTTCACTTCACGCGCAACGCGTCTTCACACAAGACTGACTGAACTTCTACTCCGACTTTGCATGCGTTGCCTTGCCTTTTATATAGCGACGTAAACAGTCTGATGAATGTTCTTGAAGGCGAACGTACGAGGCTTCGCCTTCTCGAAATCACCATAAATGTAAACAACGATGCTTACATTTATTTATGCTTTCATGTTTGTTGTTTTTGTATCTTGTTTACATTCGTCCTTATGGTGTTGCTGTTGCCTTTCGTTTACTTGTTTATCAAACTGAACTGAACTGAACTGATCTATATAATGTGCTTAAACGAACATTGAAGAATGGTCTTTGCCTCAACCTAAGGAAATCGAAGGCTTCGATAATAGGCAAAGTAGACTCTACAACACAGTTACTACCAATTCAAATTTATAATATGACTATTGAGACAGTTCATAGTATCAAGAATCTAGGAGTTATTTTTAACAACTCTTTTCAAGCTGTGATGCAATGAGTAGGAATAAACTGAAAATCACATATAACAATATTGCCAGATATAATTACAGTCGTAACGTTTACGACGACTTTTACCAAGGATATCTTAATACTCATACAAAATTTATAACACGTCATTTGAAAATTTATTAAAATGCCGTAATTATGTTTATGTCTTACCAGTACCGTTAAATAGGATAATATCTTGTTGTGGTGTGTTTACGTTTAAATAAATAAAATAACTTTTTAAAAAATGTATTCTCTTATAATCGGGAAAAAAGCAATTTTAAACGAAACAGGCATTATGAACAGCAAAGTGATGACACTATAGTTGCTGAGAACAATGAAACAGAATGCAATTTAATCAGGCCGAAAAAAGCACATTAATACAGGCTATAAAAACGTTTCTTCTTCTAAAAAAAAAAAACTTTTTATTAGCCAATCCGCGTAGGACTGACTTGATCAAATACTTCCAGTCATCGATGTTGTTGCAGGATCTTTTTCATAACGCCAAAGAAACTGATGATAATACTGACTGGTTTGCTTATAAATCTAGATTTAATAGTTATTAAAGAAAAACCACGTCAGAGATTTTCTGTGAAAGGATTTCATGTTGTTCATATCCTGGATGAAAGGTTAATCGTTTTTCAAGAATAGATATTTGTTATTTTGAAGACTCTTGCGAGCGTGATTTGAAGAGAGATGGATAGATGAGCTGGATGAGTGTTCCTAAGAGCCCCTGGAAGGAACTACCTTCGTTCTGGGAAGCTAATTTTGTTCCTCACATGTCATTGTAATGTCAGAATTTCTACGAAGCAACTGTTCAAAGGAATTGCTACGATAAAGAATCGCTTTTTAATAATAATATATTTATTTATAAACAAATCATATATATTTATAGAATTATAATGAGAAAAGAAAATAATTAATTATATTTTATTTATAAGACCCGAAGGAAGGTGGTTTTTCAAGGTTTCGTAAAGGTTCATCAAATCAACAAACCAAAACAAGATAGTAATTGATGCGTTGATAAGAAATTACTACATTTTAGACAGCGGTGGCTTTCAGTTTCTTTTTAAGAAGATGTTAACGTGTAAGTTCGGTATGTCCTAATCCTGAACAAAAAAAATTGTTTGCGTTTTGTGTAGTTATTAAGGCTTATATATAGATAGGTATAGATTTTATTAAGATAATTCATATTACTACAATAGAAAATAGATACAGAAATGAAAATAGATACAAAAATAGTCTGGAAATGTTGCGTCATTAATAGTTTTAAATAACATTTGAGTAATTATGTCCTAACATAGTTGCCACTTTGTGACAACTTTTGGCCATTTTATCAGCATATTTATTACCCTGATCCATGTGAGCTGGTGTGTATAAACTTTTTAATTGAGTGTTTCGAACATGGTTTTCTTTGATACGAATTATAAGAGAGTCATCTTGTTTATAGGTTAGAGGAGACAAGTACAGTACCTGGAGGTCAAGTTGACCCATTGTACCATTGTTTATATAACTTGAAATGTTTTATACATGGCAGCATATCAGTGCAAAGTAAAAGTTTCATCTTCGATGAGTTTAATTTTATCGCCTCTTCAATTTCAGTTAATTCTGAGGAAATATTGATATAAACAACAACTTCCCGACTTACATCAACATTCTCAATACAATATTAATAATGTCTCTTAGAAATAAAATTAAATTGATTTTCGATCAAACCCCGAACAACTAATTAATAACACTGCACTTATGCACTAGAATTCACCATAGTCTAGTGTGTTGGCTTCACGTTAGGCATCTCCAACAAAACGAGATACTATTTCTTCTGCGATTTTCTCTAGGCAGATTTTTTGCCAAAACTCTGAGAGTAAAAAGTATCTCAAAAACTTTAAACTGTAAAATTAACACAAAAAACATAGGTGGTATGAGAAACTAATTTGTAATCTTGACTAAAGAGTAATAATGAACAGTTAGTTATCTAAAACAGGAAGTTTGTTGTCATAAATGCTGTGTTGGCTTTCTGCGTGCTAGTGGAGGGATAGGATGAGAGATGGCAAGCGCGACCACGCGATTTAGTTATCAGTTTTGTTAGCTTTTATCGAGGCTTTATTTTATATATTGTTTTTATAATATAGTATACGTATAATAGTTACTGTCAATGATTGATTTGATTGGCCAAATTTAATTTTAGGCCTTAGAATTGGGTGGACATAACACTAAAACCTAAAAATAATAAACGAATATTAAAACGTTTTTATATACAATACATAACAAAAGATTTGCGCTCCTTCTATATTTATTTACCCTCATTCTATAACTACTCTAAACATTGGTTTTCTGATGCAAAAAGAGAGACAGTTGTAATATATTGATACAGTCCACAAAAACTTATAGCACGCGAAAGTTTGTGTACTTAAATTGGAACGGACGAAGTAAGTTTACTTCTTACTTTCGTATTCTTCACAAACATCATTAACACATGTTTGTTATAAATAGGAATGACCAAACGTCGGCACCAACATCCCCCGGAGGTGATTTCGACCTTTTTACACACATAGGACACGAACATCAACAATGTTCGTTAAAAAGAGCGTAAAATTGAATTCAGTTGCTTGTCAGCTTCTTAAGGGGGAGGTTCGTGTCGCTTTTTATTAAGTTTCAATGATACATAAAAAAATCCAATAGTATTCACTATTTTAAAATGAGATTCACTAATACTAATGAGAAATTATCTCTATTTTTGAATTAATATTTGTCAAGTTAAAAACACAGTCTTTAGGGATTTGGCGCCCTACATTTTTTCTATATTTTTCTACATATACACTTATTAGGTTGCACTTGAAAATATTACGTTTCACTTGAAAATGGTAGAAATTGAGTTATACACATACCTATCACTAATGCACTCACATTTTATCATGCTCTCTTTGTGCTGACGTCTGGGGATGACACATTAAGCCGAAAGTCCATACTAGGCATGCCAAATTGGATAGAACTTAAAAATCCAGAAATATCCCAGGATTTCGGGATTTTCCCTTAATAAAAAAAAAAACTTAACAATTGTTTTATTAAAAATTTCATTAATTTTTGATCTTCACAATACACATGTTATAAAAAAAACCAGAATATTAAAAAGCATAAATTAACAAAATTGAAAATAATTTATCTGTGCCTACTTACATACATACACAAACACATTAGTTCATATATTAATTATATTTATTGTTTTAAATATTTTTTCAAAAAGATCAAAGCCTCTAACATTTCTTCGAAGAGCCTTAAATTTGTTGCGAACATACAGTGTTGTGAAAAATAATAAGGATACTTATGCCCAGCAATAATATTTGATCAAAAAATAAGTGAAATGGGAGAATTGCTAATAAATAACTGTGTTAATTTTCAGCTAATATATTACAAAAACAAGTTCTGTTACAAAAATTCTTAGAATTTGTAAACATTTAAAAAATAGCTTATTAAGCAGAGATCAATTGGTTTTCGTTGTGCGAATTAATAAGGACAGTTTCTCGATTAACTAAAATAAAATAATATCAAAACTTTTATAAGTTATTTTTTGTTTACAAAAGGTGAGAAGAGTGATTATAGTGAGACTTTAAATTCAATTCAAACTTGAAAGCAGCAAAATGATGTAGTTTTTTAGGAAAAAATCTAAGCACTGTGATCCAGAACTAAAAAAAAAAAAACTATTAAAAATTTGCATAAAGATGGAAATTCTTATAGAAAAATTTTAACGTTGCTTAGAATTTCAAAAACAATGGTTGAAAATGCAGTCAAATAGATAACGGTTAAAGAAACACATGGTACACTTACAGTTAAACCTGGAATCATTCGATGTTTAAAAAGAATCCATTTATCTCATCGAAACGTAAAAATGATTTAAACATAGAAATTGGCACATCAACAATTTGTAAAAAACACTTATTTAAGACAACCTTAAAGATCATAGTGCTAGAAAAGTACCAATGTTGTCGGAGAAGAACGTACAACAAAGACTGAAATTTGCTGGAGTACACTCATGCTGGCCGCAAGAGAAATGAAGAAATATTCTATCGGCGGATGAGACAAAAATTAATTTATTTAATTCATTTAGGGATTTTCATATTGTAAGAAGACCAATTAATACGGAATACAACCCAAAACACACTCTTAAGACGGTAAAGTCTCGGCGGTGGTACTATCATTGTTTGGGGATCACTTTCCTACTATGGTGTTGGGCCACTGTATCGTACACAGGGCATTATGAAAGCAACAGATTATGTTGATATTCTACAAAATTGTGTGTTTCATTATGTTGAAGAAAATATGCTACTGCGATAGGTGTTCTAACAGGGCAATGACCCCAAACATTCGGCAAAGTGCACCAAGACGTGGTTTGGGAATAACAAGATAAATTTATTAGAATTGCCTGCGCAGGCTCCCGATCTAAATCCAGTCGAGAATTTGTGGAATATAGTGAAAACTTCAATTAGAGGAAAGTGCCCAGGAATTGCTATCAGCTATGGAATTTAATTCAGGCCGCTTGGAATGATATACCGATTTCAGTCTGTCAAAACCTTGCCCCGACGATGCCTAGTAGTTTAAAATAACAACGGAGAGTCAACAAAATCTTAACTACTGGAAAACAATAATAATAATATTATAAGTATTAATTGTGAATCTCTTTTTTTTTTGTTAATGTTATAGTACTGTTTAAATGAAAACACGAAGTGACCTTATTCTTCTTCGCAGGGTGAATTTGTATTTGAAGTTTAATTTATTAAAAAATATAAAACAAAAACAACAATTTAAAAAAACACAATTACCCGAAAATAAGTACAGTTTATTTTTTTAGCAATTTCTCTTATTACATATTTTCTGATCAAATGCTATTGTTGGACATTAGTGTCCTCATCATTTTTCACTGTACGCTGCCGCTGTAAAGCATCTTTCGCAATCTACATTTGTGGGCAAAATGGTTTCAAGATAGCCATATGCAGGATATAACTTTTCATCTCTAACACATCGTGATTCAAACAAATCTATTTCTTTATAAAGTTGATTGTCTAAATCATCAACTGTATTAACAGTTTTTATTGGACTTCATGGGTAACGTTTAACTGTTTAACAATGGAAGTTGGGTTCTCATTCAATTCGATGGCGAATCCCGAAAATCCCGGAACAAGTTTTAAAAAGTTTTTCAAGATTTCCCGATAGGCATCCCTAGTACATACCTTGCTTTACATACATTTATCCCGTTCTATGCGGTTTTTATTGCAAGTTATACGCAATGCGTTATATGCGAAATGTTTTTTGTTTTGATCAGCTGTTTTGGTAAAATATTTAGCAAAAAAAAAAATACTTTTGGGAAAAATTGGAAAATCAAATTGTGATTTTAAAAGAATTTGTGGCATTAACTACATGTTTATGAATATACAAATATGATATTTTGTGCTTCTAAGGCCTGCGAAAAGATTCAAGAGAACAGAACCCGTGTGTTTTCAGTTAATTTATACTCCATTGCTCTTGTTTAGGTTAGATCAGAGTAGTAGCCTCCGATAACAAAAGCTCACCTGAGCACGCATAGCGCCCCGTTGTGACGCCACAGGTGGACGCAGTCCCTGTACTGACCAAGTTCTGCCAAAGCCAGGGAAGAGGAAGATGTCGGTCAGCACAAGGGCTGCACATTGCTCTTGTTTACAAATTACTAAATTTAAAAGAGATGACACTGAGTACATAAAAGCAATCGATAACAAGTATAAAAAAATTTTTTCATGAAAGAAATCTGTCAAAAAATGTAAGATGTTTAAAAGTAAACTCTTAAATTAGTTGTAAACTTTATTATGAAACATCTTTTTATTAATATTTTTTAGAATGCAAAAAATGCGAAAATAGTAATGCACTATTCAAACACTTTTAGCGATACCATTCACAGTGCTGAGTTTTTCTAGCAGTGACGCATAGAAAATAAGAAAATAAACACAATTACACTTGTTCTACTCTTTTTGCCTTCGCATGTATGGACTTTCGGCCTTTGATCCGTGCTTACCATTTCATAGCACAATTGTGGAGAGAGAATTCAAATACATTGTTTATGATCTTTTATTTAGTCATCGATCAGACAGTGGCGAGTGTACATGTTAGCGGATGCTATAAAATTGTATTCCAGTCTTACACTCAAAAAATAGTTTATTTAAAAAATACATTTATTAAAATCCAATGTCTTATGTGTTCTTAAAGGATATTTAAATGATAAAGAAAATGTCTAAAAGACATTCCCTAACTTTTGAATCAAAGACGTATAATTTTATGTATATTGATGAAATCAAAATCAAAATAGCGTATATTACTAACACTTTGACTGTAAATAAATAAATTCCCTCAATTTATTTTCTCTCTCTTACTCACTAATACATGACCAAAAAAATTTTGGTAACCCCTGCATTAGATTTGTATTTTCAATGATATCGATAAATATGCTAGTACAGTGTATTGCTGTCTTCCCTTATTTGGCATTATAAATATAATACTAAAAGAAAACTTTTACTGAAGCTTACTACTATTTTCGAGAGTAAAATATATTAAAAATACATTTGAACACAGTCCGTTTATGAGCAAAATTTCTATACCAGTTATCGATTGGTTTTATGTACTGAGCCCCATCTCGGTTGTATTTAATATTTTGTAAGACTGTACAATCACCAATTTTCGTGTTCTTCTGAAACCTTTCGTCGGCCTTAGCACCACAAAATATTGTGTGTGTAAATTCGAGGAATTCCATAAATTCTTTTAAGATCAAAATTTGACTCTCAATTTTTGCTTAACTGTTTTTATTTGATAAAAATTATTACACTAAAGCTGATCAAAACAAGAAACTTATCGTATACAACGTATTGTGTATAGTTTGAAATCAGAAATGCATAGTATGGATCACAGAGCAACACAGAGACGATAATTATGACGTTTAAAAAACGCTGAAAACAGCCGTTTAACCGTTCATTTAGGGGGATAAAGAAAATGTTACAATGCAAATATGTTAGAAACAACAAATATGCAGAGCGAAAATTGGCCATGGATTCACACAATTTTTTTATATGGAGTTTGGCGTTTCTGTTTTTGAGAGAGAAGGAAGAATTCCAGCTTGAATTAGTTTACTTTTAATATTTGTTCCGAAACAACTGAACAGTGTTGCCAGATACTTCAATTTTATAAGCAAATTTGATAGAAAATTGATAAAATAGTAAAACTAGTAAGTCATTTACAAACATATTTCATATGATAGCCTTGCTTTTCCAGACCAATTGTTCGAAGTGGATGAATCGTTTAAAATAAACTCTCAAAAAACCAAAATTGTTCCGTAACAAACATTTTGTCCCGAAACCATGGGTGAATCCAGCTTAAATATACATTTATTTTGTGTTAAAAAAGGAAAAAATTGTAATATTTTTTAATTTCTTCAATGAAAATTTTAAAAATTCCTTAATATTTAAATATTAATCGAAATGTGGCATGGATGATTTTCAGTCACAATGGAATATAGTACATTGTGCAAAGCGCAATTAAGAAAAATATAATAATCATAATTTTTTTTTTTTTTTTGCTGAAAGTAGCCAATATTTTTTAATATCTTTAGCGAAAGAGTTAAAAATTATTATTATTAGTTCTTATTATTAATTTATTAATAGTTTCACATAAAAGTTATTTATTTTATTAACAGGCGCCAAAAAACGTAAATAAACAAAACAGACAGATAATCTGAGGGGGACAGAAATACTTTTTTGTAATTTTTGCTGTCCCTTACACATTACAGGGGCAACTGTAAAATTCGGTTTCGCCTCTGGTTACCCTGTGGTGGGGAGAAATGCATGTAAAGTAACAACGCATTCAAAATATTGTGTAGAGTTCAACATTACATACCGTTGATTTCATGTAAAAAGGCCCTAACTCGCATATTTGATACTTTACAGGAGAAGGTATATTTGTATTAAATGCATTGGATCACAAAAAGAAATCAATTTCGAAAAAAATGTGAGTTAGGGCCTTTCTAGATGAGACCAACAATAAAAAGTACTATAAAACATATTATATTAACTAATAAGATCTTAGCGAAGAAGACACAAAATAAAAGAGATTGCTTGTGATGAAATGTATGAATTTTGAACTTATGTAAAATCTGTTATTTTTACGAAATTGTTAACCTTGAGAAAAAATTGTGTGATACACGCACACACATCCTGGTAACACATCATGGTAACATACACGACATTTCTTTAATACTTACACCCGATTGGACAAATAAAAATGTCTTGTATGTGACTTACCTATAAATGATTCAATAAAGAGTGAAATCAAAGAAAAAAATATTGTAGAATGCTAAATTTTAAAGCAAACCCAACTTGGAATCAGGATTAGTTTACATACCACACCTTATACATATTATATCAGAAATTCATTTAAGATTCAAAGGCAGACAACATTATAAAAGAAAAGTCTCGATAATTACCTGTCTGTTACTCGGGATAATTACTTTTATCGAAATCAACCCAAGCCTTCATGGTTAATTTTTTGTTAGTAGAACGCTTCCAATCATGAGAAATAGCAGAAAATAGAAATATTATATCGTTTTAAATATAAAATCAAAATACTAAGCAAAATTTATTTATATGCACAATATATGACAAATGGACTATGCTTTCCTCTATACTTATTTACCCTACCCCTTTTGCCCAACCCCTATAACCTGACTAAACATGACAGAACATACTAAAACTAAACGGTGACCTCTTACTTATTAAACTATACTCACTAGTGAATAAGTGGAAAACATGTGGCATACTTCTAGGAGCTAAATTAATTTATTCTTTTATACAGAGTTAAGCATCATCACAGTGCGTGATAAAGTAAATAGGCAGGTTCTTCATATTGAATTATGCATATCTTTAATGAATCATTTATACTCAATCCGACTACCATAAGCACTGCATTACCAACGGTGTGGTTTGTGTTTGGATTAAGGATAATTAAGTCCAAACGAGTGTTGCCTTTTTGTATTTTAAAAATTAAAATTAAAAACTAAATTCAAATTATTTTGTAAGTTTTCATTACGTTTTTATTATGAAACGTTTTTATATTGAACGTATGTTCCTTTTTAGAATACGAAAATCAATAAATAAATAAGTTGCCCGATATGAATGTACATTTTTCGTTACGTTCCGTCGATATTTGACTAAACGGGACTTTTACATTTCGAATCAACAGTTTTTGTTTTGAGAAAGTCGTTTTTCTTATTCCATTCCGTACGTGTATTATTTATAAAAGTAACATTTGATGAAAAAGGCACTCTTTCCGCTATACTATTTCAAAACAATTGCAACGCTGGCGGGTAGCTTGCTATTTATTCACAGGCATATTCACTCGGGAGTCCACATGCCAAATCGACATCGACCAATTTCCTATGCTAAGAAAATACAAAAGAAATAAAATTATGAATCAGCGATTAAGGTTTAAAAAAAACCCACGCTTCAAGATTTGATCCTTTGAACGGGATTTTAATAAGAAATATAACAAGATAAAATTATTTGTCCTTCAATTTTTTTCTATTTGGTAGTGATTCATATCCTTATAAAGTTTTGTTGTACATCTACAACAGAACTTTACTTATGTGTAATATTTATTACAATGGATTTGTTTATAAAATGTTTGTGTTATAATTTCAATAGCGCAGAAATACTTTATGAATTTATTAAATACAGAATCCAGTCTTTTTTTATACACTGTTATGGTGTTAATATTATAGTTGCAGATCGAATTCAACCACCCAATATAACATATAACCTAACTCCATAGTTAGGTTATAATTGGAATAGATTGTTCGATTAGTAGCAGAGTCTATTACCTTTTATAACGGTCATTTAATCTCACCTAGGCAGGACAGAGATACCCTGAAATAAGCGTTTCTTTTTTATTGGCATTGCCAACAGGGTAAACTTGTATAGATATTCAACTTCTTTAATTGTGTAATCAAGCAACAATTTGTTTAAGGGATTTGTTTGTCGATTTATTTAGTTATTGATTGGAATTTTAATACCATTAAATTTGCGAAATCGAACCTATTAAATGAAGAATTTGTGAATTTATATTTCTAAGATAAATGAAAAAAGTTTAATAGATTGTAAATTCGGAAAGCGAACATCGATAAAGAAAACTTCGGATCGTGATATGGCACTGAATATTTGTGCATGAGTTAAAATGAAATAATCTGTGATTTTTTGAATACATTTACTAGTTTTTGTACATATTATACTTTCGAAACGCGAATGACTGTCGTAATATTTATCATTGGGAGTTCATGCTTTTGGGTCAATTTCATATAGTGATTTATATAATTTTTGATTTTTTTTATTATATTTTTATTTTATATTTTTATTTTTAGTGGATTTCGGTGTAACCGGGTGGTTGTGGTAGCAATCTATTTTGAGAAATAGGTTTGTTGGTTTGTGTTTCGCTGAAGTATAGGTAAGTAAATAATTAATATGCCGAATTGAGCGATATTGTTGAATTTTAAGAGATTTGCTTAAATAATCCAGGATTTTAAAAGGGAATTTAAGGCTACTACTTTGGAAGGAAATACGGCCTTCTCCATAGAAATTAAGAGAGTGGAATTCAAGTAGTTATGGGCAAATAGCCTTATGATGCCTTTGCCACAATTGGTGAAGAGGATTTAGAAGGAGATCGTGAAGTAACACTTAAACTTTTTGGTTGGTTGGGATACGTAACTGTTGCTTGACTACTGAGTGAGCTCTTCCAGACTTTAGGTCGTCCGATGTGGTTTGTTATTTATGGACTGACTATCTAAATGGTTAAGTCAGCCTGAACCGAGCTTGGCCGAGTTTTTAAAAATGACGATAAGTCATCAAATAACTCCCTGCACTAATTAGGGCAGTTTACATAATTTTTTTTTATAGAAATCGTAAAGAAAAATATTCAAGATTTTCTGGAAAAAAGTCTTAAATTTACTCATGTTACCAGTTATAGTAGGTTTAGTGTTAAACATAAATTTATCAAAATGTATATTATAAACAGGTAAAAATAAAGAAAATTGGAATGAAATTGATGCTAGTGTGCCTGATCCGTTCTTTTTCAGATTCTTTAAGTTCTATTTAAAAACATGAACAACTTTCTATTTTTTGAACTTTGACACAAAATGTTGTTATTTTCCAGCTGTGAAACGATTATTAAATAAGCTGGTTAGCGTATGCCTAAACATTTAAAATAATTTTGTCAATATTAATCCAACAAAAATTCATGTCTGAACACAGTGTGTCGCTGCAGTTCACAATAAATTTTCTTTCGACCAGAAATAATGAGTGAGCCGCAAATCAGTTGTTTCTCGTTTCAATCGAACACGTTGGATATACAGGGCCAGGCTTTTAGTTACTAAGTCTTATTTGCATTTTTTTTTCAATTAATGACTCTAACTCTTGAAAACAAACGCCGGTTTTACAATATTAGAATAGGAAATAGTTAGGCAATTCACAAAAGCCATTTTTTTCATTGTATTCAGTGTATTGTTGGAATAAAATACAATAGTGTATGCTTGTTGTCGATAATTTTTATATAAAAATTCGATTTTTTCATATGTTTTTGGAAGTTGTATTGGTTTCGTGTAATCAGTTTATATAAAAGCCAGTAATCAAGAAGAATAAAAATATACAAAATATTTTCTACGTAACTTGAGTCAACAACTAACATTTCCGAATAATATATTGTTCGTACAGAGAATTAATTAATTTACATTTCTCCGATAATATTTTTCATTTTTTTTGCTTAAAAATGAAATTATGAATAAATACTTGTATTCTTTTTCTTATCGGTTTTTGACGTTTGGAATATGAAATACAAAATACAGCATTACACTGGCCGTTCACAAACAAAAGGAGTATTCAATACAACTTACACGATACAAAGTGGTTTGAATTGCTCAATTATTTTTATAGAAGTTATAGTTATATTAGGCTGGGTTTTTGTGAAATATTTTTGGATGCAGGTTGTTGAAAATGAAATATCATGACCATTTTTTAATATGCCTATCAGATGCGGCAATTACCTGGATGATTTTCGTTCCAATTAGAGCAGATTACAGGAGTATTTTTTCGGTTTTCTGTGTGATAATTTCCTAATTAACACAGCGAAATGGTTTAGAGTGATATGCTTTGGTGTGGCCAAATTTTTGACAGTTATAGCATTTAACCAGACTTTTCACTTTTTGTGGTGGCTCGATGTTAATAATTGCATTACTTATATTGACTTTATTTTATATATTTTCTTGTTCATTTCATTTGGCTCAAGATCAATAAAAATATATATAAAAGGGCCCCTAGTTATTCTAGTGCATACATTCATTATATTTCTTTCTTCGTGTCTTTATTCATTAGATGTAATAATTCTGAACAACTACCCTGAACACTCTCTCAGATTTCAATTGATACACAATTTTTTGCATATATTTACAATTTTAGTCATTACTTTAACTGGATTACCTTTAAGTGCTTTATAAAGGCCCGATTAGCGAAACGCCCACGGAACGTATCCTAACGTACGTTCGATTTTGGAATAAGAACTGTACTGCCTCGTTAACGAAACGAAATGACCTGTATAGAACAGAGTTCCTCAACGTTTTTACGTTACATTTCAACATGATTGATGAGACTATTGTTGTAGAGTAGCATTACGGCACAAATGACCTCTTTGGTACTTTCATGTTTATTTATATAAAACTTGTATATAATAAATCATTCTTTAATTTTTTATTAAATAATAAAAATATAATCTTTTAAGAAACAAATACTTATTGTTCTGATTCTATTGTGAAAAAAA
>QOCX01000296.1:152695-187973 GCA_005959815.1 Sarcophaga bullata | reverse complement strand
AATTAATAAGTATAGCGCAATTTACAATATTGGGCATTTTAATTTAAATGCATTTAATATAAATGCGATGCTTCCATTTAGGTATTGAAAATAATGATGGCGCTCTGGAAGAGGTTTTAGATGAACTGGCTGTTGTAATGGAGTGCCGCCGAGGTTTTTTCAGTGCAGTACCTAAGTCCAATAATTGGCGTGACAATATTTTAACAACGTTCGATGAAAAGAGATTCCGGCAAATGCTAAAAGTTGAAACGAAACACCCGCCGACTTCCGCCAATCATTGGCTTTTTTGAAAGAAGCCTTTGTGTCCAATCCACTTCTTTCAATATATTTTTTTTTGTTTAAAATTTGGGCTGTTGGTGCCTATTTATTTTAAAGTAAACATAATTAAGAACACTTGTAGCAGGCTATTTGCTTAAAAGCTACTTAAATTTTTTTACCTCTAATTGTGGAACATCTTCTAGGTATTTTAATTCATTTTTGTTTGTTGAATGTTTCCATTTTGTAGTAATTTTATTTTTCAATGTTTTTATTTTTACGATCAGCTGTTCATTTGCTTAAGCATGGCAAATATAGGCTATGGTTTTTAGTGTGGGATATTTGCCAAACCGTGGCAAGGGTATTTGCGTGGATTTTGTTAGTGTATGGTAAAAAATATCCAACCTTTGCAAATGCCATGATGCCAGACCATTTGCCCAAGATTGTGAAACAATTTTTTTATATGGAGTTTGACGTTTCTCTTTTTTAAAAGAGAGAGGAAGAGAGTAAATTTTGTTCGGAACACTTTCAGCTTAAATTGGTTTAATTTTAATTTCTGTTCTGAAACAATTGAACAGTGTTGCCAGATATTTCAATTTTATACGCAAAATTGAACTGAGCTGCCACATTATATTGTATTATATTATATATATTTTATTATAAATACAATATTATACATATATTATATCTACTATTATATTATATTATATTATATTATATTATATTATACATATTGTATGTATAATAAAATACAGAGCATTTATTTCATTTTGTTTGTTAATGTTTTACTCGGTGGTTAATGTGTTACTTGGTGGTTAATGTTGTGTTCATTAATTTTAAAAAGTAATTAAAATAATAAAATAATATTAAAAGATAGAATGATACTGTGCTGCCTAATAGTAAATCTAACACGTCGTTTACAAACATATTTCATATGGTAGCCTTGTTTTTCCGGAACAATTGTTCGAAGTGGGTGAATCGTTTCAGAACAAACTCTCAAAAAACTAAAATTGTTCCGTAATAAACATTTTGTCCCGAAACCATGGGTGAATCCAGCTTTACAATCTTTGTTGACAGATGCCAGGTTTTAACGCTTCAATACCTACACAAACGCACGTATATTGTTGATTTATTCATGCTCTTATATTTTTAATCACGATCAAGCGGAACACTCGAACAACGCACTGCTAATGATAGCATTTACCGAATTCAAATCAAAAATTTCGAGTATTATTCAAATATTCGATTGCCACTCGTTCAACACTCGATTGAAACAGACAATTTTTCCGGGGTCTGGTTTGATTGGAAGCAAAAACCAAAATACATAATATATTTTCTATGCAAAAATCAAACATTTTTTTTTCAATAATCAAACAGCTATGATTGTTATCATGTAGGTGCACCAGTCAGTGATGGCTTTAAGAATTTTGAAATGGAGTATTCTAAAAATTTCTGATTATCAGGGCCCAAAATTTAAATAATGTAAAGGTGATTGTTAAATATATTTATTTATATATATAAATAAATTTATATTCTTTATATTTATATTTTATGTTGAAGTGATTGCGATGTTGTTTATTTAATTTTTCGAACAATAATGCCAAGACCGCTTAAATTAAATCTACAGGGTTGATATTTTAGACATATTTGTGTTTCAGTATAGTTGGGATTTCTGGGATACGCGTTGTCATATCAAAGACCAATAAAATTTCGGCCGACCAGACATACAATCGCCCTCGATTATCACTCTTCTCCCAAAAATTCCTCTAAATATTCGCAATCTTCAAACTCATAAGTGTTGCCATCGTCTGGGTCTCCCATATTTTGGTGCAGTTATACCATTCTACCCACTTCTATAGGCGACTGGAGTCTACTATACCTCCATAGGGTATTTGAGTTATCTGAAAATTTTAGATATCGGATATATCGATTTCTGAATAATGTACGGGCCACGATATTTTGGGATCAACTTCTTATTGCTCCTGGTGAGGTATAGACACTCTTGACTACTACTAAATCACCCAATTGTAATACTTTAATCGGTACGTAATGGTCATTAAAATGCTTTAAATTATCTGCCTGTGACTTTTCCATATTTTTTGAAGCATTCTGCTTAATCAATGCTAAATTACTTTCCTCCCCCTCCATATAATTTTCCAACAATTCCTCCGTGAATTCGTCAATTATTTTCCCTCATTGCTCTACACCTAATAACATTTCACTTGGAAAATAGCCTGCCGCTCGTTCAACTGTGTTATTGATTGCAAACTCTAACCTACTTAATTTATTGACCCAGTCCGTATGTTCTATTGGTTCACTTAGTTTCCCCAACATACTTCAAAAATCCCTGTTTATCCTCTCTACTTGTCCGTTCAACTGAGGTGACGCTACTAAGCCTTCACGTGTACAAAATTTCTCCCGGACACGAATGAATTAAATTCATTAGACGTGAAACACGATCCCCTATCACTTATTATCCGTAGTGGTCTACTATAACTTTCAAAATATTTTCATAATGCACAAAACACTTATTTTGTACCAGGTGTATTTGTGTTGTGTGTATTTTCTCTTAGAATTTACTGACGGTTTTTTATTTATATTATAAAGGCTCCTAAAATTGTTTCTTTGCGGCACCGAATTAAAAATGCATTTAAGACAATTCCTTATGCACCTGTTTACAATATTTTTCATATCCGGGAATCAGTAACATTTCTGAATTTGGTTCATACATTTCCCTGTTCCAACATATTTCGCATGAACCAACCTTATTATATTTTCTTCCAATTCGGCCGGTACGTACAACTGGTTTCTACCATTTGTTGCTATAAGTTCGTTCTCCATTACGTACCCTTCCAAATCTCCTGCTTCTAGCTTGGTTTTAAAATTTTGAATATTATTATCCCTAGTTTGAGTTATCTGCATCATAATATGCATATCACTTCCATCCACAACTGCAGCCATGTGCTTACGGCTTAAAGCGTCTACCTGAGGCATAAGATCGCCTCTACGATATCTAATTGTATAATTAGAGTTCTCTAACACTAATTCTCCTCTAGCTATTCTTGGACTTATCAGTTTCCTATTCAACGTTAAAGCCAAGGAGTTGCAGTCAGTGAATATAGTAAATGATATGCCCACCAAGTATACCCTAAATCACTTTAATGAACAAATGATTGCCAGAGGTTCTAGCTCGAAGCTGTGGTGTCTGGACTCCGACGCCGTCGTGCATTGCAATAGTGCTAAACCGAAACTGTTTTTCACATCCAGACTCGAAAAATAATATTTATTACCTAAATAATTTAGACAATCATCTATCATCATAGGGTAATAGTCCATTAACGTCACCTTATGTATCGACCGGTAGTCGACACACATTTTCAAGGTGAATCACTTGGGTGAATTATCCCCGCTCTCAATAGTTCTTCCAACTTCTTCTTTACCCCACACCGTTTACAATACGAAAGGCGCCTAGGTCCACAAAATAATGGCTCTTTATTAGACAATGTTATTCGCATACAATAATCTGTTGACTTTAAAACACTGTGCGCTTTCTTTAAATAATTATTCGCTACAATCGAGTTAGCCTTAAATTGTTTGACTGGTCTAGGCTATAGTCAATATCTATTCTGTTCTTATCCTCGACTACACACACGATCTCCACTAATTACCCAAATTCTTCATTTTTACTAAAAACTCCTAATCTTTCAAAGCCATAAATTGGTCCAATTGGCAAACTTACGCTTGAACTTTTTTAAAATATTCATTTCATAAATTCCTTTTATAAATGACTATTTTCATTTGGTTTCGGAACCCCTGCAATTTCATTGGAAACCGTATACAAATTAAGTGACGTAAGCACATTAATAACCTCTTTTGTTAGTTCTATATTTTCACAATTTTTTTAACTTCATTTCTCTTATATTTCATTTTTATTTGACATAGACGTATGTTAAATTTGGACAAAAGTTCGCATCCGATAAGCATTGGCACCACCATTTCGTCATCCGGCAATTGTTTTATTCTTATTTTTTCCGACATCTCGATATGGTATTAGCGTTTTACTTTCTTCCAGGGCGAAAGGTACTAGCGATTTCTTGACGCAGCTAATAGGGCTATCCGTGTCAAATAAAGAAAAATAATTGGTTATTTTTGTGCGCTTACTTCTCTTAACGAAAGCAACACTTACACTTGCACAGTTCCAACCGTTTCCTCAGCATCATTTCTACGGGATGCGACAAACACCTCTTTGTTCTTCGAACAGTCTCGGCAGATATGAGCGATTTCTCCACATACAAAGCAGGAATTTGGAGGTCACTTTTCAAAGAAAATGTCCAAACTCTGAACAATTATAACAGCGGATTTCAGCTTCATTGATTTCGCCTTCATTGTTAACAGGTTTCCCTTTGAAATACCCCGTAACCTTCGTATCGCCCATGCGTGCATGCCTTTTTTGTTTGTATCCATCCATTCGGCTAATTAATTCGTTCATGGGCCTGACACCATATAGTCTGGCAAGGTCGGTTGTGAGGTCCGGAATTCCATCAATAACCATTTCCACTAACTACTGCTCGTCCATTTCGGTTTGTGAAGTTATTGCCTGCATGGATAACTTAGGCTTTGATGACCTTTCACTCATCTGGCGCTATATTTCTTGACGAGTCACCGTTCTTTTAAATACCGTGTACAGGCTTCTTCTCAATACATCGTACTTTATCGACCCCAAATTAATAACGTGTTGCTTTGCAGAAGAAATATCGGTCAGGCGTCTGCGGATCACCACACATATTTCTTTGTCAGTATATCCGTACGTACCTGTGTAATCGTCGAAAACCATCAGCCACTTGACAATGTCATATTGATCGTCCCCGCTAAACGAAGGCACTGTCGCATTCAACTCCATCAAATGAATTTTGCGGGTATGCCCCATTGTGTTTTCACTTTCTAAAGTACAGATTTCTTGTTTGAGTTCTTGAGCTACTCATCTTCAAACAATCCAGTGACAGCCTCAGCCGTCAGGTGGTTTTCGGGCGACATCGTATTTGCCAAAACACTATTAGGCTTACTGACGAAATTAATGTAGGTGTTTGTTTTCTTAGAATTAGGCCAAGTAGGTTTAATGTCAGTGGCAAGTTCATCCTCCTCGGGCAAATTTTCTTCAAAACTTATTCTCTCTGATATGGAAGGCAGGGTGGTAGAAGGTACGGTGGCAGAAGCAGACGACTTCGTGGCCAAGATGGCGCCTGGTATCATGGTGGCAGGAATTACGGCACCTTCTTCTTTGTCATCTTAAAAATTCCCGCAGCCATTGACCTATAAGAGGCCTAAGCGATTACATCATTCTCCCACTCCTTACCAGGATTTAACATTGCGTACAGAGTTCTCAACTGCTTCAATATCGCAGACTCTGGGAACTGCGCCCCGGCATCCGTCAGCGGCTTTTATTAAGATTTGACGACCCGTTCGTAGATCCATCTGATTTTCCTTTGTTCATTTTTTTTTATTTTTTTTTTTTTGTGTAGTGATTGCGATGTTGGTTTTTTAATTTTTCGAACAATAATGCCATACAAGATGCGAAAATTAAATCTACAGAATTGATAGTTTAGACATATTTGTATTTCAGTGTAGATGGGATTAATGGGATAAGTGTTGTCATATCAAAGATCACTACAATGTATACATATTAGTGTTGATTGCGAAAATAAAAAACACTTGTTGTTCGTTTCAATGATGTTCAAGGTCTGCTTCCAATTTTATTTTTAAAGCATTTCAACTTACAAACTAAATGACAAAGCGAAGTAAATGGTTACAGTCAGCAATTCAGCAAAAGAGAAACAAAGGATAGTAGTAAATCAAAATAGAGTAATAAATCAGAAGGTAATATATAGAATTAAAAACAGTGAATTCGTTAATGGGATAGAACAATAGAGAAAATATTTTATGATTTATGAATATTATATAGTGAATATTGAGAAGAACAAAAATGAACCAATTGTGACTATACATACTGTCCCCGTTGAATGAGAACTTTCAATTTAATTGACAGTAAATTATCCTCATGAATCAGTACTATTCTTCCCTCTTCGATATCTTTCCCAGACTTATACCATTTAGTTTTTTGCTGCAAACTCAAAACGTAGTCTCGTAACCACTGTAGCCAAAATTGGTGTTTTAGGTATGTAATGCGTTGCCACCGCTTTAAATAATTAATGTTGTTACAGTTGTCTAAATTTTCGTGCGGCAATGCTAGCAAAGACGATTTAATCAACAAATGAACAGGGGTTATCACTTCTCCACCATTTGGATCACCTGACCGAGGTGCCAAGGGACGTGAATTTAAAATGGCTTCAATTTCAACCAATATAGTCTAACACTCTACAAATAGTTTTAATCAAGATTATTCTTGCCGACTTAACTGCCGACTCCCATAAACCGCCAAAGTGGGGCGATCGCGGGGGAATGAAGCAGAATTTAAAACCTTTAACCTCGCTGTACTGCATCAGTGCCTCAACGTTGTTGATGTTGAAAAATTGTTGTTTGAACTTTTGTAGCTTGTGATGTGCGCCAACGAAATTTGTTGTATTGTCTCAATAAAGTCAATGAGATATGCCAAGTAATGAATAATAATAATGAACGTATTCATTGATAAAATGAACGTATTCATTGATAGATCGGAAACTAGTTCAATATATACAACCTTAGAATTGAAACAAATGAAAATGGCAATGTAAGTTTTGCATGGAGGTTTGTCTCTGATTCTGTAGGAGGTGTACAATGGGCCACAGAAATCTACACCACACGTTAGGAAAGGTCGTTCTGCCCGTAATCGATCCGCCGAAATGTTGCCCATGATTTCCTGCAATAAATGAGGTTTGCTTCTGAAGCAGTGAATACTGCTTCGAACTACTTGTCTGACTAGGCTTCTAGCGTTTACAACCCAAATCAGTTCACGAAGGATATCAAGCAACAGAAGGTGTGTGATTTGAAAGCCAAGTTAAATCGATCTTAGAATCCGTCCAAAAAATTGCACAATGATTATAAATTTGAAATTTGTGCGAATTTTCTCCCACTTTCTATTCAATAATAGTGCAGCACACAATTCTAATCTCGGTAGTGATGCTGGACAACTGGAGCGACTTTACATTTAGCTATAAGTAGGGTTGTCTAAAATCCATTTTGGTTAGTTGCACGCACATATCTACAACAGCCATACGCCCGCTGAGATCCATCCGTAAGCCCATGGATGTCAAACATCATATTTAGAACTGTTTCAACAAACCTCGGTACTTCTATTGTATTAATAAACGGCAAACTTTTTTCTATTTCAATCCATCGATTTCTTAAACTTTCGTTGAGAGTCCCAGTCGAGTTGGTGCGTCTACATTTTTTGAACAAGTATTTTACATAATATAACAATTGGACTTAAAAGTCCAAGTACTTCAAAAATTCTTGCAATCACTGATAATATCGATCGTTTAGTATGATTTTCCAAGGATGAGAAATCACATCTGAAACAGAATACATCTTGATGCGGTTTCCAGGCCATTCGTAGTGCCTTGGTGATGTGATTGGCATTGGTTTTAAATTCAATATCATCATATAAGTTAACCATTTCTTTACAATTTGAGCTTCATTTCGAAAGATGTAATCCAGCTTTATTTTAAATTTCGATGATTTCTGCCTTCTTTTCGAAAAGTTCATGCACAGTTGATGAGTAAGAAGATCGTAAACATACAGATCTCCTTTAAGAGCTTTCGAAACAAAAGGAAAGTCGAGCTTGTATGTTGCAGCTATTAAAAATAGGCGATTGATCGCCAATAAAAGGTGCGGCAGAAGTTCCTTAAGTCACGGTGTTAAGTTGGTAAAATCGAATAGGATCTGACACATTATTTCTCCACAAAATAAGTTGAAAGTTGCGATCCCTTTCATCGGTGAGAAATTGTCGATGCATTTTGCATATACCAGCTGATAAGACAAACTTTGTGAAGGCAAAAATTTAAAATTGTTAGAATCAGGTGGATAGTTGGGCCCACAATTAAAGTTTTATTCAACGAAACATTTGTTGAAATTCGGGCTGACTCGTCGAAAACAACTCTGAGCTTAGTTGTTGTACTCTGTGGCCGTAATATTGCCAATGCATCATAATTCTCCAAACTCAAGTGACCAAGTTTAGCATATTCAGTCATAAAGTCAACGTTTATTTTTCTTAAAAAAACATATTTAAGTAGCCGTTTTTCAAGGTATGTAAATCGTCGACGAGCCATTTCAAAAGAGTTACCTAAATGATTTGTAGAAAGTTTAAATGGAAGACGTACCCTTACTCGCCCGTTGTGATTAAAAACTGTATATTTAAGAAATGCTGTTCACATTGATTTTTCTCCTCCGTTAAAGGCAATAGTTTTTGTGGAAGCTCCTCTATCTTCCAGAAAGATATCAGCATCGAATTCAATTCTTGATATGCTGTAAAGACGTTGCATAACACGGGTTGAGTAATCTGAATGGAGTCAAATTTTCCACCGACAATCCATCCGAAGGAACTGTTAAGTAGCTAAGGTAACCCATCATAAATCGATAATTTTCCATCAAGAATTAAATCAAAAACTATTTCCGAACTTAGCAATATATCTATACGCTGTCACAAGTAGAATTGAGGGTCTGCAAGCTCAATTCCTTCTGGTATTTTCCAGTTACTAATATTCACATGTTGAGTTTGCTGAAGGCCTGAGATAGATTTTGTTACTGCAAATATCAATATAAATTCTACCGCGTTCATACGCGATTTTAGTGTAGCTGACACCTTGTATCTGAGGTGCGTTCGAATATCTGATACTCCTGCTACTTCTTGAGAAGATTTTATTTTTGAAATTCGAAGGCGACTTACTGTTTCCTGAGTAATAAGATTTATTTCTGAGCAGGAATCCAAAAGAGCTGTAGGTAATATGCTACGATAATAACGATAGATTATTTTGTTATAACGTGAATTACGGCTCTACTCGATGAATTACTGATGCTGGCGTTGGTTGAGTAAATTTGGACTGATTCAAAGACGATGACGATAGAAGAACAGATGACTGACGTTGGAGTGTTTGATCTTACGACAAATTTGAAGACGATAGTGATTGTGTAATATGTTTATAGCTATTATTACGCAAAGTAGTGTGATGTGATACATGGCAATTACGACAGCGCGATTTCGAAGGACATTTTGGTACTTTGTGACCTTTACGCAGGTAGTTAATGCATAGTTTGGAGCTTTTTACAAACTCAGAGCGACGACAGACTAGTAATGCTAAATACGATGGATAAACTCCAATAAAATGTTCCTTGCGTTGGCAATACTCACATAGTGTATGAAAAATCACAAAAGATGTGGTAGAGTTTTTAAATTTACGATTTGTCTTTATTTCATTATCATGAAATCCTTCAGTTTTCTTGGTAAGGCTTTCAAGGAACTGACAACGATGGCTAAGGGTGATGTAATCGTCCCACGAATCTTGTAATGTCGCTTTTCGTCATATATTGTTTTTGGTGGGGTATCAATTTTAGATAGGGCTATATGGATGATAATAGCATCCATAACATCTTGTTCTGATCTTCTGAGAACTTCTCAAAGCAGAAAATTTATATAAAATTGACCGCAGCTCCGTAGCATTGGGTTTATTTATTGGCGTAATTGAAAATTTAAAAACTATGATCATCTTGACTAGACCGACGTTTTTTGTCTAATAAATCTACCATTAACGCTTCTGCGTGCACAAATAATTCATCAATGTCTGACCGGCCTCCATCCGATGGCTCCAATCTTTTTCTTAGCGTTTGAATATGAATGATTTGTGTAAAATAAGATTCCAAAATTTGTAGGCGGCACTTTATAATAGTAGTCTCCTTTGGAACCTTCTTTTTCTATTTTAATTTTTAATTTTGGTATATTTCTTTCATTACCCCTCTTTGTGATTTTAATGTAGCTAAATCTAAACTTGTAGAAGGCGTTTCAATTATATGTTCGTTACCTTCGTTAGTTTTACTCATTTTGATGTTTAGTACCTTTTATATAATTTAAGTACCAAAAAAAGAGAAACTACTACGTATGTGCAACGTATCAACTCTGTTTCAAACAAAATACTAGTACTAGTTATAATAATCCAAAGCAGACGACGATGTTGTGTTTGTGTGTGCGTGAATGCTAATAAAGAGAAATCTCAACGAAGAGTAAGTAAAAATAAAAACAAGTACTTCTTACTTGTTGACTTTGATGTGTCCCAGCAATTATCTCTTCTTTTTAATATTGAATTGTTATACACAAGTAATGGTGGTTGGAAATACAACAAAAATCTCGATGATGATGATGATTACGAAAAATGATGATGAAGATTTGAAGTTTTTTGTTAATGGTTACGATAATTATAGCGACAATGTTGAATAGAATTTTTATAGTTGATAACGATGATGATGTTGGATTTAATAACTACTGTATGGCCGATGAAGTTACAGTTGATAACGATGATCATGCTGGAGTCAACAATGACTCTCAAGGCTGTTAGTCAAGCGTAAGAAATGTAAAATCGTAACGTACGTAGCCTTAAAAACGTTTGGGTAGTTATAGAAACGTTTAAAACGGGACATATGTCAACGAAGAATGTAAACAAAAAAGAAACAGAACACAAAACAACACACACACGAACACAACAAAATGCAAAGAAATTAGTATACAGACATTTGCATGAAATCATCTGTTCAAAACAATGATGAGTGTTGTTAAGAAAAAGCAAAATTCGAAAAGTACCAATTGAGTCGTAATTGGAAGAAGTTATATTTACTTCTTAAATTTTATGTTATTATTATATTCATTTTTATTCTTGTAATATATAGAATATTACATTTTTGGTTTAATCTCAGTCAATATTTATGGAATTTAGATATAAGTAGAGTCGAATATTGCTTATTCAAATATTTTATTTATTAAATTGCAAATCAATATCTCTAGTTAGAATAGTAATAATAAAAATAAAAAATAATTTAAACATTGAATCATGAGAATATGTATTTAAAAATTTTAAAGATTAAAAAGATTTAGATATAAACAGAAAAGTACCAAAAAGAGCATTTGCGTAACATCTGCCACTTAGAATACATACTATTTATTTATTTTGTTTCAAAGTTTTTGTTTATACACATTACAGTCATAATAATAACAATAATAATTAAAGAAAAACCATTTTTTAGGTACAAATGCAAAATTAGAAGTCGCCGTAGTCTAGTAGGTAGTGTGTTGGCTTATTAGACGAAAGGCCAGGGTTCGAATCCCCGGTCAGACATCAAAAATGAAATATGAAAAAAATATTTCTTCGGCGACTTCCTCTCAGCAGATTTCTGGCAAAAACTCTGAGAGTAAATAAAATTGCCATGAAAAGTTTCTCAAAAAAATCTGTCGTTCGGAGTCGACTTTAAACTGTAGGTCCCGCCACTCATGTATAAAATTAGCACACACAACATAAGTGGTGTGAGAAGCTAGGCAGTAATCGTGACTGAAGGGTTGTAATGGCCAATTATGTATGTATGTATAATGCAAAATTCAATATTTTATACTATTTAGGACAGTTTGAGTCCTGTCACGGCTGCCAGAATTTATGGTTGCGAAAATAAAAAACACTTGTTGTTTCTTTCAATGATGTTCAAGGTCTGCTTCCAATTTTATTTTTAAAGCACTTCAACCTACAAACTTTACAGTTAACAATTCAGCAAAAGAGAAACAAAAGAGAGTAGTGAATCAAGAATAGAATAGAATAGAATAGAATAGAGAATAGCAAATCAAAAGGCAATATAAAGCATTAAAAACAGTGAATTCGTTAATGGGATAGAACAATAGAGAAAATATTTTATGATTTATGAATATTATATAGTGAATATTGAAAAGAACAAAAATGAACCAATTGTGTCTAAACAAGTGCTTTTAACCCTTTCCCTGTCCCCATACAAAAAAAGTGTTTATGCCGTATGTCCAAAATTTTATTTTTGTTTAAAACGGTTATTATGCACTGATTTTCTTTTCTTTTATTAAAATATTTAATTTCAGTAGTTATAAATGATTTTTCTTAATAAAAATGTGAATCATATGTGATGCACAGAAAAACAATGATTTCACTCAAGGGAAGATTGCTATTCAAACAATATAATTCTGGAACAGCTCATAAATATAGCATCAAAATATTGTTACGAAAATGGAAATGGTGTACATCGTTTAAAATTAAAATGATAAACAAAAGCTATAAAAACAAAAACAATGGACTTGTTTACATGATCAACAAGTAAACAAATAGGCAACAACAACACTGCAAGGACAGAGGAATAACAAACAAAGCAATTGTTGCTGTTGGAACAAGTTGTGAACAGTGGCACACAAAATTGTGCAAATAATGGAAAATTAAATTAAAACTGAGCACAAATTTATTTTTATTGTTATTGCAATCTACGACCTCATATTTCAAACGTTTTTATTCTGGAACTATTGTCACTTCACTAGCCGAGGGTTTATTGAATAAGAGAAGACTACTAGTGCAATTAATTGGTACAGCAGTACTGCTTTGACAAAGTTTTTGAAACAAAAAATAACAGATTACTGTGGAACATTCCGATTAAATAGCGTAGAATTACAAAATTTGAAAACTGTTAAATTGAAGAAAGGACAACTCTTTGGAAAGTATTCTGGTATTCCATTGCTGAAGTTTCAGGATAAGAGGGAAATACATATGGTTTCAACCTTTCATGATCCCAATATGAAAGGCACTGGAAAAAAATCCAAAAGGAGAGATGTTGTTGAAGCATTATGTAATATTAGATTACAATCGTGTAAAATGTTTTGTGGATCTTTCCGATCAGATGATGTCATATTACAGTCCTGCTCGTAAAAGCCTTAAGTGGTATCGTAAGCTATTTTTTGAATGTGTAAACATATCGATTTTAAATACCTGGATCTTATATAACAAGTTTTATGCGAGAACAAAATTAAATACTCGTATACCAGAGGTTTCAAAATCCATTGCAATGACATTGAATTATACCCCAATACCCACTGAAGAAACTAGAAAAACTGCTAGGGTTGTACACGTTCTGACAACTTTTCCTCGGAAAGCGCAAAGATGTTCAGAATGCTACCGGAAAATAGCTGAAACTGAAGATAGAAAATCAGCAAGTAAAAAAACGAAACAAGTTTCAGCAAAATGCGCTGAATGCCAAAAGGCATTATGTTCTATGAAAAAAAAAAAAAAGGCAAAAACTCGCATGTACTCATGTACTCAAAAATTATAGTTGTTTTTTCATGTTTTTGCACTACTTTAACTTTTTTAAGAAAATATTAGTTCAATATTAATGATTTACTCCCGTTAAGCGAATATTTTTCGCAACTTATCGAACAAATATCAATTTCTATTAAAAAATGAATAAACTCTCGAAATCAACTTGAGATAGTACTGTAGCTGTGACTAGAAGTGGCTATTCTAGGAAAATTTCCAAACAACTTGGAGTTAGTCAATCAGTAGTCATCAGAGTTCAAAAACATCGTTCAAGTCAGAGGTCGTAAAAAACTACTAGCTAACAAAGCAGGTAGAGCTCTTAAGTATATTGGCTATACCTCAGCAGTCAAAAAGAAAAAACATGCACTTTAGGCTAAAAATGTAAAAGCGCTGTTAAAGTTTGCCAGAGAACACAGAAATTGGACAGTGAATGACTGGAAACATCTGATTTGGTCAGATGAATCAAAATTCAACCGTTTGTAGTCCAAAGACACTATGTTAAGGAAATGGTGAAGCACGGTGGAGGAAATGTCATGATATTGGGTTTCTTTATATGGTGACACCTCGAAACAGAACTATCTTCCCGATTTTGTATTCAAGAGCTACCCTATTCTGTGCAAGAAGTACTTTTCCGGCAGGATGGTGACCCCAAACACACCTCCAAAATCGTTAAAAAATGGCTTAGTGAACAAAATTTTCAATTAATGCAGTAGCCAGCACAAAGTCCCGTCCTCAATCCGATTGAGAATTTGAGATCAATTGTGAAGAGACGGTTGGGAAAATTATAGAGAATTTGGTGAAAAGCATGCCAAGTCCCGTAAATGAGGTTTTATACAACAAAGGTCTTTGGATCCTATTTCCTTAGAATTTGATAATTTTAGTTTTGAATTTTATATTATTTTGTTAAGTACTAAATGCTAAATAAAAACCGAAAATACTTTTTGCTGTATCACTTTCATTTTTACGCAATTAAAATTGCTCAGAGTACAAACATGTACATGTATTTGTGTACCCCACTTTATATGTAAAAATTAAAGAATTGAATTTTTGTTAATTTGTTGGTAGTTTTTAGTAAATAAAAGCGAATTCATTATTTTTTCATAATCAAAAAAAGCCTTCTTTATTTCCATAATGCTTCGAAAGCAGAGGAGTTAGACATGCGGACATGATACAATATAAAAGAATGCCATCTCCATACGTCTATTAAAATACAAAAATACGTTCAATTAAAAAATTATCTACAGATATATATGTCGTTTAATATCTGAATTTCCGAAATGTTATAACAGAAAAGAGAATCAGAATTGGATCTAAGTTGTTAGTCAGTTTAATTTTTATGAACTCGTATCAGAAGAATTTTGAAACTATTAAGTGAGATGTGTTCTTTCACCTTAACAAATATCTCAGATGATAAGGCAACCAGCTTTATTACTTTATTTGCTTGTTTCCTATGAAAGCACTATATTAAAAGCAGCCCAGACTTGAGCTTTTTGCACAACTTCACTTTTCCTTTCACTACTTCGATAGCACGTTGTATAAGAAACGATGCAACGTCAGCTAAACCTTTATTTGCATGGGCTCATGTTATGCTTATTATCAAAAATGCTAGAAGTAGTCCGGATTTAGATTAGACAGTTTTGTTCATATCAAAAACGAGTACTTCCGCCTGGGAGTCAATAATTAACTTTAAAACGTTACTTTAAAATCGTCATAATTTTTATTTTTTTAAGTTCTTAATATTTTCTTTTTTATTCATTATTTATTTTTGTTTCTTTTTTATCGCTTTCGTTTGTTTTATTTAATTTCCTTTGTATAAGGCTTGCAAAAACAGCGCATACACAATGAGATTATAAACTGAACTGGTTTTGAAAGAATATTTAGTACTGTAGTATTTAATTTTAATTTTGAAATTCAAACACTGTCCTATTAAGTCATAATGTCAAAAAATATTTATGACAGCTTAAAAAACTGTTGATGGACTACTAAAAAAAAATAATATGAGTAATAATATTTTTCAAGTTATATTTTTTGTTTTGTCATAAATATTTTCATACACATACATTCAAACATATTTAACATTTCACGCATTCAAAACATGAGTTCTTTTTTGCTACTGAATATTTCCTTTAAAACGCCATAGCAATTTTCGATATGAACTCGACATTTCAAAAAGTGTTTATTAGAGAGACCGCTTTCAGTTTTGATGTGTTTGATGCTATTTCCTTTAAAAGTTTGCCATCTGGCAACGCAATTGAAAATTCGTATGGCAACAGAAATCATTTGCCATTTTGATAGAGATAGACAACTGAGAAAAGCTATAGAGTGAATTGTGAAAATAGAAGTAAATTAGATAAAATTGTTGGTATTGTGGAAGAAATTGATGGTACTTTGGTAGAATTATATGGAATACTAAATAATATGATGCTTCATTCCAATGTAGTTATTTTAAAAAAAGGGGAAAAAAAAATGTTCATGAAGTGCCAGCGGGAAGGAGAAAATTTGTTTCACGAATTATAGGTCTCATTACGCCCTATTGGCCAGAGGACGATTAATGAAGGCATTCCGGAGATATGAATGATAAAATTTACGCAGCATCTACGAATTTCGATTTATAATAAAGTACTGAACGATGACGGATTTTTCACAGTAATTGTATTTTTCGTTATGATTTAAAATACAATGAAGGAAAAAACCTGTTTTGAAATAAAAATGTACTGAAAAAAGTACTAAAGTACTGAGTTTTCTAACACTGGCTTACATACACAATCTATGTATGTTAGAAAGTAATAAGTTCGAACATACTTGTTGTGACCAAGCAACAAGCGATCGAAAACACTACATAATCTAAAAACGACAGTATCAATGCTGAGCATCTCATAAGTTATGCAAAAAAAAAAAATAATAAAATAAAAAAGTGTAAAATTGCCTTCACTTGCTTGCCAACCTCTAAAAAAGAAGGGTTCATGTCGTTTTTTTCGGGGTAGTTTCAATACAGTATTACAATAGGATTCACTAATATTCAATATGATCATTACAAAAAATTTTGCGAGCGAAAGAAATAATTTGTCAAAGAAGTTTTCAAAATTGTTTACTACCTCGAATGAAAAATTAGCCTGTATCGACTGACTAAATTGTTTAAATCATTACACCGACTGAAAATCCAGTTTACTCTAAATTCTATCCAAACGATTTGTCACTTAAAAAATAAACTGGAGTATAATTATATAATGGAGTTCAAAATGGGATAAACGAAGTGCTTTCTAGAATCGTTATGCGACAGAAATAAAATTCATATTAGTAAGCACTTAGCTGTGGAAATTCTGCAGAAAACTTAATTCCGTGTGTAGAGTGCCTTGTAACCATAAAGAATTAATTATTTCTACTAAGCAATTTGACACCGCTTTACAATTCTAAATAATACTTCCAGCATATCATCATCACATAAGATAGCAACCAAACCATAATGCTGAAAAATTAATAATTTTAAAACTAATTTCGATAAAATCAACTAATAATAGATGAGATACTAAGAAATATTCGCTACACTTTGTTAACTTCAAAATAAGATCTATATAAAACCTAGTCCATGATATTAAATCTAATTTAGACTCAGCAATAATATTTAAGATTCAATCTCCTTATGCGCAGAATTGCGTTCGCTGGTCAATTATGTCTTTAATGAAGCTGCATAAAGATGTTTGATAGCTGCAGTATTGATGACGTTAATATTATTTCGATGCAAATAAGTAATAACTTGACAACAATAAATAGCTGACCTTATGCGAATGGACTTTGTATTAATCCTTCCAAATCTAAATGATTTGGATTGTTAACGATTGGCTTCTTTGAAGCAATTTTATGTATTCATAGTTTTCATCTATGGCGAAATTACCAACAGATGGCGCTACTACTCTTAGCTTATAGTCTTTAGTATTTAATGAAATTTTTAACTTGATTCCTTTTTTATATTTACATTAGATGAAAAGTATCCTTGAGTAGTAATTGCATTCACGAAATATTGGGTTCGTTATCTTAACCATAATATCAATAATTTGATGCATTCATGGTAATCAACTATATTCGTTTCCAATTTTTAAATTACCTAATTTGATACTAATATTTTGATTTTTAATAATTAGAACAATTGTTAAATTAAAAATAAAATTAAGAAGTGCTAAAATTACAAATATACACAAATATTAAAAATATTGTAGAACCAAAGACTATAAATATATAAAGATGTTGCACTGCCACACATTATACTGCCAATGCCAAATTTGTCTATGGCATACTTCTGCAAAATTTTATTTAAAAATGTAAATATTTCGTGTTATTATTATTGAATTTATTGAAAAAATTTAAAATTGAAATTTGTCGAAAAAACCTGTTTTGGTAGGAAACAACTTTAATGAAAACTTTTTCGCATTTCAAAAAACTTGGAAAAAAGGGAAAACTTGGCAAATGGCAACGCTGCACGTAACACTCATATACAAGGCGAATTCATTCTAAGATGTTAATGTAATCAACCTGTCAAAAAATTAACACTCAAACCTACTTAGGAAACTAATTAATGCAATTAAAAAAATAAATAAATTTTATAAACTGAAAATTCTTATGATTCTGATATCATGCTAACTTACACAATAGTGCAGCATTTATAAATTAAAACAATTATTTCCACTTTACGTAAAGAACGTAGTTTTTATATGCAAATACATACTTTTCATTTATTTTGTTTCAAAGTATTTTCATACACATTAAAATCATAAAAATAACAATAATAATTAAAGAAAAATCATTTTTTAGGTACAAATTTAAGAGATTAATATATACGATTAATATATATAAAATACCAAAAATGATAATTCGTACCACTTTGTCACTCAAAATACAGATATATTATTTATTTATTTTGTTAAAATTGTTTTGTGGGCACAATAAAAACATAAAAAGAAGTATTTATTTCTTTAAAATAATTTCTTTTACTATTATTTTCATTAAAAATTAAAAATTTCTGTATATGCATACAACAATTTAAAAGTTTTATATAAATAAACATGAATGTACCAAAGAGGGCATTTGTGCCGGAATGCAACTCTGCTACAATAGCCCCATCACTCATGTTCAAATGTCACGTTTGTTTTATACAGATCGTCCCGTTTTGCTAACGAGAGAGAACGTTTCGGTAAGTGTGTACATTGCTTTCCATATGATAAAAAGAGAACGTTTTTTACGGTACGTTACGTTATGTGTGGCTAACTGGCACTTTAGTGGCAGTAGCCGTACTGTCAGGGCGAACTCAATAAGGTGATAGCAAATTTACAACACCTCAACTCGCAGTTTTTTTTTTTTAACAATAACAACATGTATTTGTTGCACTTGTTGTGGGCGTTATATTGTCGAAAATAAAGGCGAATTCATATAATGACATTAAATTGTTATTTTGAGTCATTATATCTCTTTTGTTTCTTTCTTTCTAGTTTTTAAAAAATTTGTTTCTTAATTTTTTTTTTCGAAATACGGACTAATTTGCGCTACCACTAAGGCAATCACGCTGCAGGGGGATACTGGGAGTCATAAGAGTAGATTCTATGATAAAAGCTGTCCCAAAGCAATAAGGACATTTAAAAAAATTATAAAAATATGTAAAATAAAATATAAAAGTAAAATATAAAATATAAAAATAAAAAGAATGTATATACAGTGAGCAAAAATAATGTGTACACTTATTAAAAAAAATAACAATTACATTATTCCACAGCATTTGTTCAAGACCACTTTCTAGGGAATTTGGTCGCTGTAGTCAAAGAAATTCCACTTTTTTTTTTGAATGTTGAAATTTCTTAGTTTCGATGATTATATTTCTTTATACATGACCAATAGAGAAATATTTTAATTTATATTAAAAATAAAGCTTTTATTTAGTCTTTATAACAATAAATTTCCTTTTATAAATATTTTTTTGGTCAAAAATTTATTTCGAGGTAATAAGTGTACAAGTTTTTTTTTACTCACTGTACGTAACTAAAAAATTTGCCAATCTCGTGTACTGAAAAAAGCCCTCACCTGTGCTAATAACAACACCTTATATTATTCGCCTTGCGTACTGCCATAGACAAATTTGGCATTGGCAGTGCAATGTATGGCAGTGAAACATCTTTATATATTTGTAGTCTTTGGTAGAACGTTTTGTATAGAAACCAAACACAAGGAAAGTAATTTAATTAAAAAGTTCAAGATTCATATTTTCAATAAATATTTTTTCGTTTTGTCCATCATTATATTTCGAACTGAAGACGGCCAGAGTTTCACTATCCTCATGCAGTCTAAATTGAACAATATTAGTGTTAATAGCAGTGTTCAATTCTTGGTTGCGGTAAATTTTGTATTCTCGACTGCAGTTGAAATTCTGAAACGGGTTGGTATAAAAATAACTTCTGATGGAGCAATTTTAGTAGCAAAATTAAAATGGATTAATAACAGTCATCTGTCACTCATAACGGTCAATATTATATTTCTAACTCTCCGACGATACTTTCTTATCTTTTTTAGATCTTATCCGTAATAAAACAATTGTAGTCTATAGAGACGGTACTATTATTTTGTTAATTATCGAAGAAAATGATATCAGGAAACTAAGAGAGTAATGAGTACAGCAGATAGGCATAATTAAAAAATTAAATAGCAGTAATGCCGATTTTTACATAGCGAATTAATTTTTCTAGGATGCATACTTGAAAATTTTATTATTTAACCATTCCTAAGACTGCCCACTTTAGGCGCTTCAAAAATAATCACGTAATGATTGCATAATCATTATTTGAATGACTAGAAAAGGATGCGCAATTTTGTATCAATGACACCTAAATAATTGCCGGTCCTCTATTAAAGACAAACTCCTTAGTTGTAACTAGTGTAAGTGTTTTAATACAAGCTTATTTTGAACAGCAGTTTTAAATTTATACAATCCAAAGGATTCAGTCGAAATACACATAATCACACATAAGAGGAGTTGTATTATTATAAAAAAATTCTGATGATCAACAGTGGCGCTCTATTTCGGGTACTGCGCTGGAGATACTGACACATTAAAAATTGGGCTACCTAATATGCTCTAAAATAATAATTAATTGTATCATATCTGTATGACGGTCAAAAAGAAGAATATATAAGGGGGGTTTTTCGGTCGATGAACACACATCTGGCAGCAAACTTATAAACTAAGTATGAAACCCGACTAACTTTATATAGATCTTATTGGAAAGGGAGGTTTACCTACCAAATATTAAACGGAATATTATTAAAGTGTTGCCCAATTTATAGAGTGTGTGGTTCGTAAGATCAAAATTGGAGCCCCTAGTTGGTAGTGTGCAAAACTGCAAATGTCGAGACCGTGAGTTCGATTCTCATCAGAGACTCTGGGTGTTTGTGATTGTTTGATGGTTGTTTGTTTGAAGTTATATATGAATTTACAACAGAACAAAAATTAATACAAAGTAATTCGCAAGAAAAAAAGTGACGAAGGTTTTACACTGGTCATATAAAAAAGGTAATGTTTCAAAAATGAATTTCTCGCACACTACTCCTCCTCCTTCCTTTCTATCTCAATATCACTATTACGTTCCAACGCAGTGCTCTGCATGAACAGCGGCCCTGAATGTTGGACTCAAGAAAAAAACATTTGAGGAGAAAGGGTTTATTATGTCTTATTAATGTCAACCATATTTATTTAATGTAGAATATACATACTCATAGTCATGGATTTCGTGATTTCGTGTGGACGTTTCCGACAAATCCTTAAGAAATTATTTTTGATCGGTCAAATACAATTTGGAAATATTGTATAAAGATCAGTATTCACCACAATAATTATGTGCAATCCATTCTGCTGTAAACTCACAATTCAATATCTCAGCACTATGCACTGCATGAACAAGAGTGAGTTTTGGATTCAGTTAAAAAAGAATATTATGGACGCTCTAAGAGTGCAAAAATATTAAGATATGATCGTTAGGACAAACAATTTTTCTGTAGACCTATCTTCTTTGATGTTTTCCTTTAAAGAAGAAGATTGTACCAGTAGTGTGCAGTCCAATTTAATACATACATAATTCGCCATTACAACCCTTCAGTCAGGATTACGACCTAGTTTTTTCACACCACTTATGTTGTGTGTGTTAATTTAATACATGAGTGGCGGAACCTACAGTTTAAAGTCGACTCCGTACGATAGATTTTTGAGAAAGTTTATATGGCAATTTTATTTACTCTCAGAGTTTTTGTCAGAGATCTGCTGAGAGAACGTTGCCGTAGAAATATTTTATCATACTTTCGTTTTATATCTAACCTGGGGTTTGAACTTATTAAATTGAATTGAATTTTTCTCGAAAATACTAGCTTTGACGACTTAAAAACATCATTCATCCCAAATTTTAGTGACGATAAGATTGACCTGCCTCCTGTAGTTGTAACACTCCATCTTCCGCTAAGGTTCGAGTTTTAAGAAATTCAAAGAGGCATTGCTCAACTTAATCTTCAGAAAGCGTCTGGATTCTATAAGCATTTAATAGGATATGGCACGAATTTTTAATACATATGCTGAAACTAAATTATATTTTATTATTACGGTGGTTTTGGGAAACTATATCGTAAGGCTATTTCGTAAGTACTTCTCAATAGATTTCTCCAGGTGTACTACAGGGTAGCATATTATATTTAATATATATGTATTTTATAATATCTGGTCATGGCTCTGAACAAACTTAGAAAATAATTGCCAAATCGGTAAAAACAGAAAATTCAAAGATGCAAAAATAAAATCTTACGTAGGATCACGGCATCACTGTCGTACGTTATAAATTTAAACAAACAGAAAAATCTCAACTAAAATTGTTAATTTTTTCCAACTAAAACTGCCAAATAATCAAGCTCGTAATATATTACATTTCCGCAGATATATTCGTTTAAAAAAGAGGGACACCGCTGATCTCATCTTCACATAAGATTCATATATGTTTTCCTAATATAAATAACGACGGAACCTGATGTTGATCAGGTATAAATAGAATTTCTTAGATTTAATTCAAATTTTTTTTAAAGATTTTAATAAATAAATAACAAATAAAAAAAATGTCTGTCTGTTACCAGATAATATATATATTGAAAATATTTTTTGCCTATATTTATGTTGAATATGTATGACAGATATATTCATACATACAGTGGGGTGTACAAATGAGTACATGTTTGTACGCTAAACAATTTTAATTGCATAAAAACAAAAGCCATGAAGCAATTCAAAAAAATTTGTTAGTTTTTTATTAGTATTTAGTACTTAACAAAATAATATAAAATTCAAAACTAAAATTATCAAATTCTAAGGAAAAACAATCAAGCGGCAAATAACTTGAATGTAGTCAATTTTGCAGCATTCTAAAAATTGAATTTTGAATTTTGATTCGTCTGACCAGATCACATGTTTCCAGTCATTCACTGTCCAATTTCTGTGTTTTCTGGTAAACTTATCATCGCCTTTATATTTTTAGCCGAATGTGCAGGTTTTTTTCTTTTTGACTGCTGAGGTATAGCCAATATATTTAAGAGCTCTACTTGCCGTCCATCTACTAACGATTTTCCCGATTGCCAACGAAGCTACTTTTGTTATTAAAAATTTATTACTTAGTAGTTTTTTATGAGCTCTGACTTGAGGCTTGGGAACAATAGAACGACGTTTTCGAACTCTGATGACTACTGACTGACTAACTCCAAGTTGTTAAGAAATTTCCCTGCTAAAATAGTCACTTCTACACAAAGCTACAGCACCATCCTAAGTTGATTTCGTGAGCTGCTTCATTTTTTAATAGAAATTGATATTTGTTCGATAAGTTGCGAAAAATATTTGCTTAACGAGAGTAAATCATTAATATTAAACTAATATTTTCTTAGAAAAGTCAAAGTAGTGCAAAAATATGAAAAAACAACTATAATTTTTGATTTCGTTTTTGCAAACATATCATAAAATGCAGACGTGCAAAATTGAGTACATGCGAGCTGTTTTTGTCTTGTTTTTTTTTTCATAGAGCTTGACGCTTTCTGTTTTAAATTTTTTATTATATTGTTAATCACTAAATGCTTAATAAATGATGAAAAACTTTTGAAGTTTTCTTTACTACTTTTAGTTTTATTCAATAAAAAGCGTTCAAAGTACAAACATGTACTCAGTTGTGCAGCCCACTGTATATACGTATGTCTATATACTAAGGAAGTTAAAAATTTAAATGTGCTTTATACAATTCTATGTAACATATCACAATCGCATCATTTCAATCTTTAATTACGAAATAAATATAATTTGATATTTTTTCATATAAAGTTCAAGTTTACGTTTTTTCATACGTCAATCGGGTATAAATATAATAATAAAAGAAAAATAGATGTTTATATACCTGGTAACATTATGATGCCAAAGGTCCAAAATAATTCCATCCAACAAAGAATTTTCTCTCGATATTTAGTTGGTTGAAATTCACCTAAGTACGGAAATACGATACCCATGGCGCCTGCTACGCTGTAAAATAAGGTTGGAACAATTACTAAATAATAGAAATTTGTTTTTTCTCGTAACAATAACAACCGATTATAATTTCTTTCAATAATCTGTATTCCTTTTATGTTTTATATGGAGAAATCTGATCTAAAGTGTTACATTTGCGAATACTAACTGTAACAAGTATGACTTGATTTAATTGATTTGATAAAATGCCATGACAACTTTCTCAAAAAAAATTTGTCGTTCGGAGTCCACTTTAAACTATAGGTCTCGCCACTCATGTATAAAATCAACACACACAACATAGGTGAGATACTAAGTCGTACTGAGGGGTTGTAATGACCAATTATGTATGTATGTATGTAAAAGAGCCGTTAACTTGAATTAAAATTTTAAAGTTATTTAAAGCAGTTAATAAATTTCAAATTCAAAATTATTTGCTAAATGTTAATGCTAAATAAGAACATGAGTATGTATTTTGTAATCAAGAATAATCGCTTTTACTAAAGAACAACATTTTGAAACAAATACCCATTCTTTAAATGATGTACGTACAATTTCCAAAAATTAAGTTTAGATCTTCATCACAGTTTTCGTTGAATTTTCAAATTTTACATAAAACTCTATAAACAAAAAAAAAAGTATTCTTATTTATTACCGACCAACATCACAAAAAAAAATTAAATTCCCGTAGTAGTTTTTTTTATGCAAATGTGTCTGCAGTTGTCGAATTACTTAGGAGATTGGAGAACTGAATGGAATTAGAGCTTAATGAAGTATTTTTCAGTATATTTATCAATCTCTATTGGCCTATATCTAGCACTCCATCCTTCGTATATTGCGGTTGGAATTCGTTTTTATATTCTTTTCTTGTTAGGTTGGCTTCAATGTAAAAGACTGAGACGGTTCTCCATAACCGAAAAGCATTACTTCAGATTGATTTTTCAAATAAACTGCATCCTACAAATTTACGACCCAATCTCAAGCGGAAGTTTCTACCATTTATTTTGGAAAAGAGTTTGACATTAATTTGTAATAATTTTGTTTTGTTTGTCTGGGAAATTTCCAAAATTATAATTTTTTACTTTATTTGAAGAGGGTAATATCCAAATTATAAAAATAAAAAGAAGAATACTCATAGCTGTACATAACATCTCCATAGACTGGCACCAAACAGGCGAAGACAGTTTTCGCAATGTTTAAGAAAACAAATACGAGATTTGTTCGATAATGATTCCGTCATTATTCTTTTACTTAACTTCTTTCACTACCGATAGCCGTATAAATCAAATCAAATTTTCAATTATATAATATTTTTATAAATGCTTTAATTATTAGATTTAAAAGTAGGTTTAGACAGATAAAGAATATTTTTTGTGTACATATGTATATACATCAGTGAATCCAAAATTACAATTAGAAGTTCTCTATCAATTTTGGCAAGTGGAAATAAATTGAGTGATTTTATTTATTTACTATCAAAGACAAATGTTAGTAATTTACGCTAATTTGATTTTCCTTTCATCAACATGCATAAAGTTTTACATCTTTAACTCGAAAATTAGGGAATGTTTTTTTTAGATATTTGGTGGGAACTACTTTTGGTTCATAAATTTCCTAACGTACCAATAGCAAAACTTTTGAATTTTTCAAAAAAAATTGCTTTATGGCTACAAAAAAGCTGTTCCCTTTCCTTATCAATTAAATATCATAAAATGTCAGTTTTAATATAAGACATTGGATTTTAATAAAAGCATTTTTAAACTATTTACTACTTAAAATATTTTTTGAGTGTAAACTTGAAAAAATATGTTATAGCATCCGCTAACATGTGCACTCGCCGCGGTCTGATCGACGACTAAAAAAAGAGCATAAGCAATGTGTGTGAATTCTCTCAGCACAATTGTGCTAAGAAATGGTTATCCCTGTTATAAATCAACGTTGTTGTGAGTACGAATGAATCAGAGTAGTTAAATTTCAATACTGTTGACTCACTCATATTCAAAATTTCATGAGTACTTATGAGTAGCGAAAAAGTGATTTATTGCTGATCTCTGTCTTTGTACCCTCAGCAGACAAGGCAAGATGAATTTTTTAGTCTACAATATTTTTAACTTTGTAATATTATTTTTTAACGCGAAAATTTAAAACGTACGTAAACATGCAATTGAAAATATTATCTCTTAAATCACCCACCCAATAAATACCCTTTTTCTTAGATAATATTTAAAAAAAAATTGTAAGGAACAAATTCTCTATGGAACGTTCCCTTTATGTAGTGTCATAAAAACACAGATTACCCAATAGGTAATTTTGTCTGCTAATTAGATTTATTTCAAAATTGAAATAAATAAATTCACCCAAGGTAAATCGATTTACTATCGAAATTTACTAACATTTTATTCAATCCTCTGTGTATTGAATTTTGAAATAAATATGTCAGGACTTAAGTGCTTTTGAAGAAGACTACAAGTCTAGTCCAGAGAATTCTCAATTACTATCCGCATTGAGATTCATGAAGCGTGAATTGGAAGAGTTGTGGTCGAATATGGACGGAAAATTCAGACAAATCCGAGAATCGTTACAACTCAATGACCCTGAAGTATCCAATTCAATAAATTTTAATGGCCTCTCCAGAAATGTGCGATCTGCCAAAAAATTCTATAGGACATCTATAATTTCCATAGATGAGTGTATTGAAAACTTAACTCAACCCAAAAATTCTAAATTCAAGTCTTGGATCTCTTTCAGAGACCTATTCTAGGCTATTTCTGGCAATAATACCCGTCAGAGTGGAGTAGAAAAACATTTTTAACTTAAAAATAAGACTAGCAGCGATGCTAAAGAAATGGTCGACATCGCACCCTTAACAAATGAAGGTTTTCTCATTGCTTGGACCCAACTGGTAAATCGATATAAAAATAGATGGATACAATTTAATGTACAAATTAAAACCCTTCTAAATTTACCAGCGATAAGAAAATCACAGAGAAAAATAAACTGTTGTATTGCAAACATAAATACATTAGAGATGGATACGGGCAATTGGGATCCTATCATTGTATATCTCTGTTTAACAAAATTACCCAAAGAAACCCGAAGAAAATTTGAAAAAACCCTACAAGATTGTGCTGAAATGCCTTCATGGATTGATGTGGATGTATTTTTAACAAATACATTCAAGGAACTCACTTCTGTCAATGATGTTCTGGAAAGTAACCCTAATCCTAACCCAAACACTCACCCAAAACCCAAATTCCTCCAGGACATCAAGAATCTAATTGATAGAAGGGTAAAAACGTTCCACAATGTAACATACAGCAATAGAAAGGATACCAGATCCACAAATAAAATTCAATCCCAGAGCAAACTCTCGAATTCAACCCAAACCCACCCGAATACCCATAACTACCCAAAAACCCAAGAAAAACTCGATGGTTTAATATGCAAACTGTGCAAAAATAACCACCCTGTAAGGGATTGCTCATCATTTACTTCCCTGGGAGTAAATGAAAGAATTGAATTCGTAGGGAGGAGTTCTATATGTTCTAATTGTCTGGCCATTAGCCATATGGTATCAGAATGTCGCAGTACATTCACATGTAGATACTGTGGAGGCAGACATAATACCCTATTACACAAACCCATCCCAAACACTAACCCTCAAAATGACGATAAACCCTCTACGGCAAATGCAATACAGTCTTTCTCTACCCAAACACAATCAAGCAAAACCCAATTATATGACAGAGCTAAGTTATTAGGCACAGCTGCTTTGAATATTACAATACATGGTGAAAAATTCAATGCTAGAGCGCTTATTGACCCAGCTTCAGATTTTTCATTCATTTCTGATAAGCTAAGGTGCAAACTACACTTACCCACCCACCCACTATGGGTAATAGTTGCTGAGATCTCAGATTTAAATGAGATTGTTTCAGCACGTTCGAACAAGATGTGTGATATACACAAATAAGGATTTTTCACTGAATATTCACGCAATTGTAATCAAAACACTCACCTGAAATTTACCCACCCAAAATTAAAACCCTACTTTCATAAAAGAGTTGGACAGCATCCTATTAGCTGATCCTTTTATGAAAGCCGCCCAGTTGACATTATAATTGGTAGCGATTTTTACCCCCAACTTATCAACTTATTATTGGCATTATAGCTTAAGCTTACTAGCTCAAGAAGCTGAGTTTCTTATTACAGTTCTGTCAAGCTTGATAAATTTTTGACAAAATTTTGGGAAATTGAAGAAATTCCACAAAAACCCATTCAATCTGAAGATGATTGTGCTTGTGAAAAAATTTACACGACAACTACCCATCGTTTACCCAATGGCCGTTATCAAGAAACACTTCCATTTCGCCACCCTCAAATTGAGTTAGGAAACTCTCGCCTTATAGCGATGGCTCAATATTTAAGGAATGAGAAGAATTTACTGAGTAAACCCGAGCCGTAACTTGAATAAGATAACGTACTACAAGAATATATTGACTTAGGTCACATGAAACCCATAATTTATAACCCTAACGCTTCTTCAAACACCCATTATTATTTACCCCATCATGCTATTGTTAAGCCCGATCGTGTTACGACAAAAGTTCAAGTTGTTTTTAATGCATCGAGCACAACTTCGAACGACACCAGCTTGAATGATACCCTACACATTATCATGGAGTTTTTATAAGATTGTTTTTAATGCCGACATTACTAAAATGTGTAGGTAAATTCAATTAAGCCCTACCCACACACCCTATCAAAGAATTTTAGTCCTTAAAAGCGTCAACGTACCCATTCAAGATTACAAACTTCAAACAGTCACGTTTGGCGTTAACTGTGCCCCTTATTTAGCTATCACAATCCTATTCAGATTAGTTAAAGACATTCAAGACACCCAACCAGTTGCATCTCAAATTTTGAGAGTCCATGATATGCTAGGTGCTCACACTGTTCGAGAAGCTGAAATCGCTCAAAAACAGTTGACCAGTGCGTTTGAAGATACTGGTTTTCCTCTATGAAAGTGGACATCAAATATCTAACAACTATTGGATAATTTACCCAAGGATCACCAACTCAAAGCCACCTTCCTTTCCCTTCCAGAATCGGAAAACCCTAGGCATTCGGTGGAATCCAAAGAAGACAATTTTTTCCTTGAGGTCCCCAAAAAAGAGAGAAAACCAGCCTACACTAAGCGTGCAATTCTATCTGACATCGATAAAGATGCTTCTGATGCTTCTAAAAAGACAAACTCTTCAAATTTATGCGCACAAATTATACCCATAAACGAACCTATGTTCGTAACCCTACTCTTCGCTAAGACGAGAGTTGCACCTATCGAAATCATTGCATCGCCGAAATTAGAGCTTTATGGTGCAGTGTTGTTGGCAAAAATGGTACACAATTTGATTACCCAGCAAAGACTAACCCAACACGCAATGTATTTCTGGGCGGACTCATCTATAGTTTTGGCACGGCTCACAAAAACCCCAACCACTTGCGACATCTTTCTGGCAGACTGCGTGTCTCCAATTTCCGATGCAGAAGAAACCAGGAACTGGAGAAATGTGAATTCTTGTGACAACCCAACGGTTGTTGTCAGTCATGGTTACAATGAGAAGACACAGACTGAAGGGTGACGAGTTATGGAATGACCCAACCTGGTTGAAGGAAGATCCGACAAAGTGGCCAACAACACATTTATCCTCCGAAACTCAAGCTGAAGCTGAAACTGTAGACCCAAAACCATCTACGAACTTTACTCACCCTACCCAAGACATTTTGGAAATATTTTGTAAATGTTCCAAAGCCTTTAGAATATTGTCGTATGTCTATCGATTTTGTGATCACGCATCATTTACTCGAAGAAATAAATTTTGACATCATAGCATAGTTCTGATTCGAAAAAACCCACAATCTATTGACGAAAGACTCAATAGATTATTAGCCCACCAGAGTATTAAACTTGATGTGCATGAGATCAAAACAGTATTTTAATGAGGAATATTATAGTCTGAAAAGATCAAATTTACTCACCCTTACACCCTTAATAATCACCCACTACTCACCCAAACACTCATTACTTACCCCAATTCATACCCAGAACACCCACAACTATTATATCTCACCCAAAGAATCATTTGGAAATTAAAATAATTTTTTTTACATTTATAAGCAGGATGTAAAGAAATGGAGGACAATAGTAAAATTAAGGAAAAAAATTAAAGCAGGAGTTTTCCAATTATGAAATAAAGATATACAAATATATTGTTGCGAAAATGCAAATGGTGTGACATCGTTTTACATTAAAACGTTAAACAAAAGCTACAAAAACAAAAACTACAAACTTGTTTGCCTGATTGACAAATAAGTAAACGACAGACAACAACAACACTGTAGGGACGAACGTAAACAATATACAAAAACAACAAACATGAAAGCATAAATAAATGTAAACAACATGTTTACAATATGTTTACATTTATAGAATTCTCGAGAAGGCGAAGACAGATTGTTTAAGTCGCTATATAAAAGACAAAGCAAAGCATGAAAAGTCGGAGTTGAAGTTTAGTCAGTCTTGTGTGAAGACGCGTTGCGTGTGAAGTAAACCAATAGTGCAGTAATTGTTATTGTTTATCGCAAAGAGCATAAACAAAGGAATAAAAAATAAAGCAATTGTTGTTGTTAGCATCAGTTGTGAACAGTGGCACACGTAATAAAGAATTTATTTAAAATTAAACACAAATTTATTTTATTTTAATTTGCAATCTACGAGCTCATATTTCAAACGTTTTAAAAAGTAAAAACAACGTAACAATATATTTTTTGCACTCGATTCACACTAAGGCCAAAGACCCGACCCGACTTTTTAAGTTTCTTTAAAAGTTTCTTTCAATATTATGTAGAGCAAACACACAACCTTCTATTGAGTATTTCAGTGCCCGTAAGCGAATCATACTTATTTTGTATCACCTGTATATATTATGTTAAGGAGAATCGAAATTGTATAAGAAACTATGAACCATGATTCAATTCTACTCATCTTCTTGAATATTCTTGGGAGGTCATGGTATAGGTCTGCACCTAAGTTAAGTTTTAAGTTTTCCTTCCCATATGTTTCAAGATATGCCCAAAGGTATAGGGTTAAGTATTTATGATGATTGGAAGCTTAATAAGAGCTGATTCAATGACGCAACTAATTCGGAATGGTGAGGTGTGAGCTGGATACCAATCTCTTTGCCTTCGACGAGACAAGAACGCAATTGGAGAAAATTGATGGCACCCATTCTTCTGAATTTCGAAAGTAATGACACCTAATTTTAGTAGCCTTAACTCCGGAATTTTATCTCTTTTAATAAAATAAATAAATTCCCCATGAGTTCAATTATTATACAAAATTTTAAATCAATGCTATACCTTTCTATTGGGACTAAAAAGGATTTTATTACAACATGGTTTCATAGAAATGGAGGGAACAAACCACTCAAAACATAAAGTAGGTCCTGCCCTTACATATTTTCCGCTCAATTATCGACCTATCTCTTCTGTTCTGTTCCTAACCGATATTGCTGGAGATGAGGACATTCTTGTGATGTGCATGAATCAGTCGTTGTAACGTTTTCAATAAAATACGACGACTGACTAATTAGTCAGTAATCCTTTGTGGTAAAATGATAAATTTTAAATTTTTTACTTTAAGAATTTTCCTCTCCCTATTTCCCAAGAATATCCTTAATTTCCAGGCTACCTATAAGATTTTTATGAACAACGACGTGATGTCGACTGCTGGACTACCCCTGGAAAATTGCAGTGCAATTCTAGATCCCCGATTTTCCTTTTCAATACAACCCGGAAAGTGCTTTCCCGTTAATAGTTACAAAGTTTTATCAGCTAACATCTAGCCGCATTAGAAATCGTGGTGCACAGGGACCTTGAATAGTATCTTCCGAAAACGCAAAGTTTCCATGGTGGCCAGTCTTAAGATTCAACCAATACCGTTCCTGGTCCTCATTGTTTAAAAGAGCGGACTCTGACAATGTTCATCGTTTGAGAAACAGTTTCATACTTTCCTATATTAAATACTTTATTGCTATTTTACCTCTATTGCAATCGTTAGGGTTCATACGTTAAGGGTGTTGAAATTACAATTTATTTGTGTCTTTAATGTCCGATCTCCTCTCAGTTTATATAAGGCACATAAGATTCATTATTCTTCATCATATTCTAGGTATGCATATGAAATTGTTAGGGTTTAGCGCCACCATTTTTAGACCATTATAGCTTTAATTAGCTAAAAGCCAAAACTTTTATTTTAACTTCAAATGTTGAAAGGTCCCTTCATTATCATAGCTTCGTGACCGGATCTCCCGCACTCTACAAGTCTGTTTACAAGTTCTGTGATAAAGATCACATGTTGAATTTCTTTGCAATTATTGTTTCTTTGCTTATTCTAATCTATTTATCTATAGCACCCATCTTTGCCATCATTATTGAATGCCAGAAAGTCAGTATATCTGTAACATAATTCATGTTATTTCTCAAGTCTAATGGTCGAAGCTGATAAATTAGCTCCTGCATTCATACTAGTATTTTAATAATAAATACCAAAAATTTTCAGGTATATTAATCTGTCATCTATTAGTTAAGCAATTGCAATCGTGTATAATGTTTTTAATATTTATATCAGATCTTATCACAATGAATTCTTATTGTCACTGCAATATTTGATTACATTTTCATTGATTCAGTATGAGTTTTTCCTAATAATATCATTAATTAAGTGCAACGATATTCGCATGTTACTTCAATTTTTATTTATTCAAATATTATTATTTTTATTCAAAAATGCCTATATTTTATAAAATTCTTATTCAGAATTTTTATTATTTCTATAGTTACACCATATTTTAAAAGGTTTTTCTCATGTCTACAATATACTGCTTCTTCGGCACTTATCCATAGAATTTTCGATCTTCTCTTCAGCCGGTTGTATTTTTTCACTGATTTCTAATATTTTTCTTATATTTCCTTTAGTTCCTGACACAAAGTATCACTCTCATCTCTTAATTACTTACTTTCTTTATTTCAGCTTCTTTTAATGAAGTTTTTACATCTAAATATTGTTTGTTGTACTGTAAGCTAGAAAAGTAGATTTTTTTTGTCGTTGATTAAAAACAACATCCTCTGTATTTGGTTGATTAATTTATCCCAATTAATTCCTCTGATATTATTCCGTATTGTTATAGTTAATATTTTTTTATCTTAATTCACATGCTATGTATTATGTATTCTTTCCTTTCTATAGCGTAAAAAGGGAGCAACATTATATTTTTCAAGTTAGCTATTTTATGTCACCAAAGGAGCGCTGTTTTTTGTATATTTCTCTTTTCTAAGACACAACCATTTAAAATTCACAAAATATAACTTTTAAATCAAAAGCTCGGTCCATCTGTTTTATTGATAATTTTTAGAAAAAAAAAATGGAAAATAAAAATCTATAAATACGATATATGCAGATTCGATAAAAAAAATGTTGATGTCTTTTGGGACCGACTTTTCTTAAAGAAATGAATGGAGTAACATATCAAAATGAGTTGAGGAAATTTGATCGTAATAATCATCAAAATTGTTTCGCTGTAATGTACCATATCACAGCATGTTTTGCGTTGCTTTTAATTTTGACAACAGCTGAATGAAGATTTTTTAGCTACTGGTCTTACCATTTAGTTTTGCACAAATACATGTAACGAGTACCTATTTGTAAAACTGCGTGAGTTACATGAAATTTAATTTTATACGGGGCTTAATTAGAACAAAATGCTTACTAGGGTGGCTACAAGGTATGGGATAGAAGAAATTTAGAAACTATATTTTGGACCAACCCTCCGTCAGGCTAGTAAATGCGGCTGACGTAGTTTCAGACCAATCAGTTAACGTTAACACGATCGTTAACACGTTGTTATTACGACCAAAACTACTTATTCTAGGAACCTGACAGGAGCTTTATTTTATTAATTTTGAACTTATAATTACTTTTCGAAGTTGAAAAGGGAGGTACTGTCGAGGATTAGAAGAGATTATGTATAGTAAATTGTCCGTATTATTAGATACATGTAGTATTTCTGATAAAGTTGCTGTGGGCACTATTTCAAATAGTAATAATAGTTGTTAGTAAATCTGTCATAAAACTCCGCCAATTTAATTTTTTATTCATAATGGGTACATCCACTGCACATCAATCAGATATTTTTTGTAAAAATCTAAAACACACAAAACGAAATATGTACATTACAGCTAAGGAACATGAACATTTTTAAGCAAAATAAGTAATTCAAACCAAGTTTTAAATTTCGTTTTTATACAATTAAAAAGTCACTAGCCCAGAGATGATTATAAATAATTCATCTTATATCCTTAGGGAAAAAACTACATTCAGAGTACCATGCTTCGAGTATGGCAGGCAAATTTATTAGCCTAAATAACACCCATGTAGTTTTTCAAGCGTATCATGCAATAATTAAGTAAATATTCTATATCACATATATCGTTAAAAAGTTAAACGTTGCTCTCGAAGTCCAATAAAATCTGTTAATGCAGCTGAAAATGATGGCAATCAACATTCTAAAGAAACAGATTTGTTTGAATCATGAGGTGTAAGAGTTGAATAGTTATATCCTGCACATAACTACCTTGAAACCATTTTATCCACAAATGTGTATGGCGAAAGATGTTTTTCAGCGGCAGCGTAAGTTCTTCTTTGATTCTTTCTTTGATCTTTTTGAAAATTTACTTAAAATAATGAATATAATTAATAAAAATATTTTGGACACTAAATAGTGTTCTTAAATAGGTAGATATTTGCTTATTTACTAATGTGCTTATGTATGTATATATGTAGACACAAATGAATTATTTTTATTTTTGTTAATTTACCCTTTTTTAATTATTAATATAATTTTATATATATCTAATAATTAATGATATATTTAATAAAACAATTCTTTTTAGTTTTTATTTACATACATACATACATACCTACATACATAATTGGTCATTACAACCCTAGCTTCTCACACCACTTATGTTGTGTGTGTTAATTTTACACAAGAGTGGCGGGACCTACAGTCGTTTCCGAACAACAGATTTTTGAGAGACTTTTCATGGCAATTTTATTTACTCTCAG
>QOCX01000296.1:100517-152685 GCA_005959815.1 Sarcophaga bullata | reverse complement strand
TAGTTAATTAAAGAACTCGGACATTTTTATTTATTTTGTGAAAATATACCCAGTAAATGTGAAAAACATCAATATAAAGATAAATAATAGTCAATGGAATTAATTAATACTTGTAAAACTGATTGAATAAAGCCATTTATATATTTATGAATTACGAACCAATACAAATTATATTAATTATTAGGAATTGAGTAACGTAGACCTTATGCTCGAACCCACGACTTTTCACGCCTAATAGTGTAGAACACGTACCCACTACATTGGCCAGGACGGCCTTAAATTAAAGCCATCCTTAAATTTTTATATAAAACAACTTCTTCCTGTTGTTTCTTTAAAATAAATTCATAGTTAATATTGTTTGGCTGTAATAAACGGAAAAAAGTTTCCATAAAATTCCTCTTGTTACCTTACATTTAGAGTGAAAGTATTGCCAAAAACTTCACTTGCTTTTTCTCCGGCTGTGTATGTTCAAATCCTTGGAGATCGTAATAAGTAATATAAAAAGCACTTATGAGTAATTAAAAACTAGAATCGAATTGTTAGTTTTAAAAACTTAGCTCCATCTTGTATTTATAAAGTTGGGTTTTTTTTGAATCTCCCTCCAGTTTAAGATGATAGTATAGCTGATTGGCCGTCGGGATAGTTATTCTTATAAAATGTATTTGCAGTACTTGCACCGAACACAGACACAAATAATGTATTTCGTACTTTATAATATGATTTAATTGTCCAAATATAAAATAATACTATTATTATTATTATTATTTTTTTTTCAAAAAGTTAATTATAGACGCTAAATATTTATGACCATCAATTTTTTTTTCAGTCCATGAAGGGTAATAATACATATACAGCAGTAAAACACAGAAATCTAAATTTAATTAAAAATTACTCGCTCAGCCCATTAATTATAATAAAGATCGTTAAGATCACACCATCCCCATTTTTAAAATGTTCACCTTTTGATTCATGAATTTTGGTATTTATCGTAAATAAGCCTTTATTTTCTGGATTTTTTCTTGCGCCCCCATTTAATGGCTATACACGTTAAAAAATAAATTCGCGTACTTATTGAAAAAAAAAAAAAGTAACATGAAGATGATTTGGCAAATCGAGTGAATAAGGTGACAGCTATTATTCAAGCAAGATGACCGATTTTTGGAGCTAGTAGTTTGAAAGTTTTCCATTTTTGGAAGACCCAAATATAAATTGGTATTACATTATATAATTGTTTTTATGGTTTTAGTTAAATTTCAAAGTTGATCTAAAAAATGTTATTCGTTATGATTAATAATGATCTAAAAATCTGCACCACATCAACAAGCTTTTCAGATTGATTTTCAATTATGAAATTAGTATACCCAAATGTAATCATAGTAGTTTAGAAGACGTTATTAGACTAGAGTTTTGTTGTTCAAACCCTGCCCGAACAAAGCGAGATATGAAAAAAAAAAAAATATTTTATATCGTTACTTTTCTCCTCCGTAGTTTATCCGTGTGCCTTCATTTCATATGTTTTGTAAATATATATATTTTTTTTTAATTACAGATCATTATAACTATAACTATACCACATGGTTCGGTGAGTTATTCTTCGTCCGGTGAAAGAGTTATTTTCGCGACAGCAGTTGTTAGTGTAAGGAGTAGCTCTGGTAAATTAATACCAGCAAGAGCACTCTTGGATTCCGGATCTCAACCAAAAAATTGATTTGCTTATCGGAGCAGAAATCTTCTTCGAATTAATGTGTGTTGGTCAGATAAAATCCGGCCCGAGTCTTCCAATCCTTCAGAAAACTTCGCTTGGTTGGATTGTCACTGGAAAGTACAATCAATCAAAGGGCTCCATTAATAGTAGCGTTTGTCATTTGAGTACTTCAATAGAAAACGGGAGCAATATTGATTCGATGGTCAAGAAGTTCTGGGAACTAGAAGAGCTTCCGAATGAATCAAAGAAAATTTATTCAGAGGAGTAGCAACAATGTGAGGATAACTTTAAAAATTCTATAAGACTTTTAGCGTCAGGACGATCTGTGGTCTCACTGTCTTTTAAGTCTGATACAAAATTGTTTGGTTCTTCGTTCGAAGTCACGAAAAGACGATTTCTCTCGTTGGAACGAAGACTGTACAAGGACGACACAATGAGATACATGTATCATGACTTCATGAAAGAGTATTTCAATTTGGGACATATGCCACTTTTAGATAATATGCCAGATTCTCCTCACTATTTCATTCCCCATCAATGTATTCTGCGGCCTCAAAGTACAACTACTTAACTTCTAGTAGTTTTCGATGCTTCTTGTTGAACTTCTTCTCATGTATCACTAAACGATCTGCTAATGGTCGGTCCTACTATTCAAGAAGAACTGTATATAATAATATAATAACTCTTCATTGGGTAAAAACACATACATCCTCACTTGCTATTTTTGTATCGAATAGAGTAGCTGAGATTCAGGAGTGTTCAGAAAAAGTTTCATGGCGACACGTGCCGACTGACCATAATCCATTTGACATTGTTTTTCGAGGATGCGACGTCCAGGAATTAAAGCAATCGATCAAATACTATTAGAAAAAAAAATGTATTTCTTGCAGTAGAGGATCCACAAAATTGCTTTTTGGATCTAATAGAAAAGTATTTATCGTACAACAAATTATTACGAGTCACTGCATTGGTGATTAGGTTTGTTGACATCTTGAGAAAACTCAAGGTTGAGAAAAATTGTCCACCTACTGCAAATGAACTGAAATGGTTCTTCTTTCGACTTGTTGAAACGATCCAGAAAACTAGTTTTTCTTAGGCTATAAACAGAATTCAGATGCCTCTTGTCTTGCCCTCTAATATTCAGAGGTTAACTCCATTGATACATACATTTGTTGAGGAGAATAAATCATTTTCACTAATAAGGGTAGGTGGAAGACTGCTGAATGGAGACTTGAACTACAATGGCAAGTTTCCACTAATATTTGCGCAACTTGCATTTGGAAAATTGCCATGCTGGTACAAAAGCATTTATAACTCTTTTGTGAGAAAATATTTGGTTGATAAATGCGAAAGAAGAATGCAAAAGAATAGTTAGCGAATGCGTATATTGCTTTACCCACTAATAGAATGAGAGCTTCGCGACCATTTTTAATAGTCGGTGTCGACTACTGTGGTCCTATTGACGTATCTTCAAGGATACGAGGCCGACCACCATTAAAAATGTATATAGTGGTTTTCGTGTGTTTCACTTCTGATGCAGTATATTTAGAATTAGTATCTGATCTTTCCATTGATCCTTTTATTATGTCTTTTAAAAGGTTTGCTGCCAGGAGAGGAGTACCCAAGGAATTTCACTGCGACAACGTGACGAACTTCGTCGGAGCCAGCCGCGTACTTAAAGAGCTGCAATGCGCGTTCGACAAGCGAAAGACCGTCGAGTCGTACGCAGCGTCGTCCGGGGTGAAGTTCAACTTCATAACACCGCGGGTGTCGCACTTCGGAGGACTGTGGGAAGCCGCCATCAAACATGCGAAATTGCTAGTTCTGCGAGCCGTGTGCAACACACTGCTCTCCCAAGAAGATATGGCAACAATGCTCGCAGAAGTAGAGGCGGTGCTCAACAGCCGTCCAATTGCACCTCTGTCTCCAGACCCCAACGACGGAGAAACCCTGACACCAGCTCATCTGCTAATAGGCGAGGGTCTGAAGTTATGCAAGCGTTGCCATCTGCTCTACAACCTCAAGCAGACATTCTGTCAGGCCTGGTCTCGGGACTACAGAGCAAAACCAAGTGGCAACAAGGAATGCCCAATCTAAAAGAAGAACAAGTGGTAATCGTCCACGACGACAATCGCCCGCCACAGCAAAGGCGACGACGGCAAGGTTTGTGATGTTGATCTGGGTCCTGAGAAGAAAAGATTAGTAGGTATAGGTGGCAAGAGAATTACAACGATGGGTGACTTTACTGTCAACATTTCATGTGTAACATTTCATGTTGTCAGGGAAGGTGATATTTTGTATTCAATTGTGCTACGAAATGATATTTTTGAAGAGGTCGATATGCTAGTAAAATTAGATGGAGCAAAATTTATATATAGAAATAACCCGCCGGATGTTCGCACTGCGCAAGACCATGGTGAGGTTAGCTCAGTGGTTGAATTACAGGGTGAATTTGGTGAATATATACTATATAACGCATCTGAACGCTTTATTGAGGATCGACTGGTACTGAATATCTTGGGGAGAATATTAAAGTAGATTTGGAGGAATTAATTAGAACCTATCAACCAATTAGACGCCAGAATTATCCGTTAAAAATGAAGATCATATTGACGATATTCCAGTAGTACATAGGCCAAGAAGAATATCGTATGCTAACCAGCTCGTAGTACAGAACCAATTAGAACAGTAGTTAAAAGACGGTATAATTCAAGAAAGATGGAACTAAACGTCTTTGTTGTGATTATCGAAAACTGAATCTCAAGATCGTGCGTGATAATTTTCCAATGGCAGTTATCGATAATGTGGTGGATGAAGTCGCGAAAATGAACGGAATATCAAATGGAGAAAATGCCAATTTTTGGGAAGAACACTAACGTCTTGGGATACATAATAGATAACTCTACGATAAGACCTTCAGTGGAAAAGACTAAAACCGTGTCCACATATCCGTTGCCACGTAATCAAAAGTCGCTTCAGAGATATTTAGGGTTAATTTCATATTTCCGTCGATTTATACTTGATTATTGTCGGATTGATTATTGATTATTGTCGGATCTTTTGAGGAAGAAGATGAAATTTGAAATGAAACTATAGCATTTAAACAATTCAGAAATTCGTTAGTGACAGTTCCTGTACTTAAATTATTTGATTCAAAAGCAGTGACTGAAATTCACACCGATGCGGTTATGGAGCTGTGCTACCGCAAAAAGATGATGAGGAGTTGCATCCAATAGAGTGCATGAGTAAAAAGACAACATCAATGGAACAAAAATATCTCTCACATGAGCTTAAAGTTTTAGCTGTCCTTGAGGCATTGAAGAAGTAGAGGATTTATGTGCTACGGTTAAAAGTGAACATAGTGACCGACTATAACTCAATCGCACTAACGATGAGAAAACGGAACATTCCACCGAGGGTCTCAATAAGCGCTTTATTCTTACATGACTTTGAATACGATATAGAGCATAGGTCAGAATCAAAAATGAGGCATGTGGATGCCTTAAGCCGCATTTCGAGTCTTATTATGGCAGATTCTTTAAGATACCGTGCTAGGGAGGCTCAACGTCAGGACGAATGGATAAAAGCATTCAGGAAAGTTTTGGGCATAGCTCATATGACGATTATTACGTAAAATTTGACGTATTATATACGAACCCTGATAGAGAACTAATGGTTGTACATAGTAGCATGGAACAGGAGATTATAAAAATTGCGTAAAACACAAGACTTAGCGGAGAAATCATTTTATGTACCTGAATTGAAGACTAAAGTAGAGAGGATAGTGAAGAGTTGCGTGGAATGTATAGTATCGGAGGCTAGGAAAGACCTCCGAACCCAATAGATAAGAACGATAGACCCTTATTCACATACCACATGGATCACGTACCACATGGATCGGAAACAACGCATAAGAAATACAATCATATTTTAGTAGTAGTCAATGCTTTTTCTAAGTTTGTGTGGTTGTATCCGACAAAAAGCACAGGTACTGAGGTAAAAGGTAATAGAATGCCTCAGAAAACAAGCAGAGGACTATTAATAGTACCGCACCGCGGAATACTGGTACTATACCGTTCAAAATACTGACTGGGCTAAACATGAGGAATAGTGACAATCCTAACATAAGACGTTTATTAAATGAAATTTACGTGAAAGAGTTAAATGTGGAACGTGATGCATTGAAGAAGGAAGCAAAAAAGAAATATACTATGGATTCAGGAATAGGCTTCAACATGGTCAATATGAGGTGGAAAAACTAGGAAATGTAGAAGGTTACAAAATATTTGCATCTGTAGCTATGAAGAGATGTAGCATATGAAGAGATGGGAGTCACATTCAAGTCGAATGTAGAGCCAGGAGAGCTGGATGTGGAATCAGACTATTACGGGCTGACACGATTAGGGATAAACTTAACGAACGATTGAAAGAAAGACAGCGTAAAATGAAATGAATTGAGAATTAAATAATAAGTGAAATAATTATAATGAAAACCACTCAAATCATAAATCTCAGATCTTGAATTACAATGAACAGAAATATTTCCAATATGCAATAAAGGGTCATAGATTTTATAAATAAAGCCGACGACGCTATTTCAAAATGCATATACATTGGCTCAAACGTATAATTGGACACTAGGTATGAAATTATTCAACAGCTGACAGGTGTAATAACAATTGAATTAAAAAAATTAAAACAATGGGGCAAACAATTCCTGCGAAGCAAATAAAAAGAGAATATCCAAATAAAAAGTGGGCACTTGAAGAAATAAAAGTAGTTTTAGATTATTTGGATTATTTTTATATTAAAAATTTACTTTTTTATTAATAAATAAATAGCTTGACGTCTTATTTCTCCGTCGATGTTAACCGCAGATTCTTCGGTATCCGGTGATTACTCGCATATGTTTTTGTCTTCGCAAGTATTTTCAAAATGACTATCATTTTCGAATTTTAACATGTTGTGTAGTAGGCAACAAACTAAAAACCAATCACAGCACTCTTGATGACTTTCTTTGTTTGCCACTCGTATTCTTAATTCTTTAAGGCTTCCAAATATTTCTTTAAGAAGACCGAATGCTCTACTCTTAAACGAAAGCGCGCTATCGCCTTAAATTGAATTCAATTTGTGAAATTGCTTGTGTTATCGGTGTTATTAATGTTCTGGACAGAGGATCGCCGAATTTTCTGGAACTGCATTGTTGAGAAGAAAAAAACTCGTCCATTTTTTTTTTTTTTTTGGGAAAGTGTGCTATTTCGATATATGCGAGCATCGTGCCAACTAACAGGGTGGCCTGCCACGTACTATTGTCACATACTACTTGTGACTTGACTTGAGTATATCCGAATTCTGGAAAATTATTGTACGTGGTCAACTGTAGGTGCTTCTGCCTACATTTCTATTTCCGTCCCTTCAATATAACCAATGCAGAACCAGAATGTTACCAACAATTTCTGTACGTTCTGTTTCGTTTGGCCAATATATATATTTTTAAATTTTAGAGATAGAAGAACATTCAAGATTCTACTTGTGAAAGCAGATATTGTTCTACCATCCCCAATACCGAAAATAGACCCAATTTTTCTGTATGCTGCACTTTCCCCAGAAGAACCTAGACGATATAGCACAACAGCTAACTATAGTTCAACCGAATATTGTTTACACGAATGGGGCTTATTAAATACTTTAGAGTCTTTTATTATATTAAGCAGTTCTATAAACTGATGTCTACTAATCCCTAGCATTTGCTTAAACCTTTCGTTCCGCCAAACGACAGATTTGAAAACATGAACAGAAATTCATTCCACGGCGAGAAGACAATATAGTAAATATGTTTTCTTCAATTTCATCCAGACTGTCTCCAACAGCATCCTTTAGAATCATCATTTAGAATTACTGGAAACAATTATATTTATAACAGTTTATGTACATATATACTGAACCATTAAATGTGTACGTACCTTCAATCCAAATTATTTCCTGAGCAATTCTTCTTCTAAAAATTCAACAATTTTTTCTTAGCACTTTTCCGAGGCATTTTGAAAATTATTTATATAACTTTTAGAAATTGTTTATATATATCAGCTGTTTTAGTGCATAACAACAAACATTGCTCACAATCAATGACAAAATATTTGCAAGTGAAAATTTTTGCAATACAAAACGCATCGAACATCGAATACCCCTAATGTTTTGTTTTACAATTCAAAATTAATTCTAATTTATTCAAAATTTCCTTGTGGTATTTATACAAATTTCTTTTGGTTACAATTCAATATGTTTATACAAATAGTTGTTTAGTGGTACAAAAATTAGTAGTTCTTTTAATTTAGTAGTAGTTCTTATAATTTAACATGTGTTACAAAACAAATTTTATGCAAATTTCTTTTATTAGTTCATACATGTTTACTAATGAACTGTTTACAAAGCCCTAGTTAGTTCGCTCAAGAATTTGGTATTTCTTTTTAATGCAGGGATAACCATTTCTTAACACAATTGTGCTGAGAGAATTCATACACATTGCTTATGCTCTTTTTTTTAGTCGTCGATCAGACCGCGGCGAGTGCACATGTTAGCGGATGCTATAACATATTTTTTCAAGTTTACACTCAAAAAATATTTTAAGTAGTAAATAGTTTAAAAATGCTTTTATTAAAATCCAATGTCTTATATATTCTAAAATGACATTTTATGATATTTAATTGATAAGGAAAGGGAACAGCTTTTTTGTAGCCATAAAGCAATTTTTTTTTGAAAAATTCAAAAGGTTTGCTATTAGTACGTTAGGAAATTTATGAACCAAAAGTAGTTCCCACCAAATATCTAAAAAAACATTCCCTAATTTTCGAGTTAAAGATGTAAAACTTTATGCATGTTGATGAAAGGAAAATCAAATTAGTGTAAATTACTAACATTTGTCTTTGATAGTAAATAAATAAAATCACTCAATTTATTTTCACTCACTTACTCACTAATGTACAACCAAAAAATTTTTGGTAACCCTTGTATTAAAATAACTATAAATGCGTATAAGTATCAGAAATTATGACAATGATTCAAATCTACTCATCTTTTTGAATACTCATTGCCAATTTATTTTCAATTCCTCTTTGTATGTTTGTTGTGTTGTGTTAATAATGTTAATTTGTTAGTAATCACTTATACTGTATTTGTTATTGTTAGCCAACTGTACTGGAATGTAATTGTTAGTACACTTTATATTTTTTAATTTTTATTTTTTGTCACTATATGTATTTTGTTGGTACTTTTCGGGAACTGTGTCGAACTTTTTATTTTTGTGCTCTTCACTTTTGATTTTGTTTATGTATTCTTTTGAAAATTTGGAATTTTTCTTTCTCTATGTAATATGTATTTTGTTTCTATTTTTTGTGAACTTTTGCGTTTTCTTTTTTATTCTAAATTTGTTTTTAGGAACTAAGATAATAATGAACCTATGAAAACAAATAAATTAAGAGTGGAATATGTGAATCGTATATATGATCATAAATGTAATTTATCAACAATTGTAATCATAACCATAAATGCAAAACGTATACTGTAATCAATATCATAAAAGTATAGATTAATCATTAGCAATGCAAACAATAACCAACCAAAACCAATCATGTAATGATAAACAACATGAAGATAGCATACTAATCCTTTGTTGGATCCTAATAAAACAGTAAACGTAATTAAGTTATCTATAAATGTAAAAACATCTTGTTTATGATTATTCTACCTAAATATTAAGAAAAAACATAATACTTTAGTACTTAAGAGAACAAAATAGTATCGAAGAGGCAGTGAAGAAAATAAAGTTAAACAAGAAGCATAGTTTTCATATATTTAAGTTTTATTTTTAAGAAAATAAAATAAAAAATAAACGCATACGCGATTTTAATTGGCGATCCTGCCACGAGTAAGATATATTTTGTTACTCTAGAAGCAGACCGATATACCCTTGTCGCAGCAAGGTTTCAACAAAATTGTTTTTAATAAGAAAAAATACAAAAAAATATTTTAAATCAATTCTTTATATAGAAAAAAAAAGCAAAAACCTTTTACGTTAAAAAAAGTGAAATAAAACAACAACGACATAATAGCAGGCAGGGAAAATTTAAGAACAAAAGAGAAACCCAAATCATCATGGAACATCTAATCCAACAAATGGCAAGTCTGAATTAAGGGCCAGATTGGAACAAATACCAATAAACCCTGTCGTAAACACCCAAGGTGCAAATCTAGAAGAAAAACATGCAGTCTATAACAATCGAAGTGAAATAAATTTGGAAATTTTTAAATCACTCTACATTTGATGGAATAAAAAATAACTACAGACTTTGCCAAGAAGACGGCACTCGTTTAATGAATAGCATAAGTCAACATTCAAATACAAATAGATATTTTGAAGCTCTTACTATTGTAAAATCAAAAATAACCGGTGCTGCAGCTAATATATTGTTAAACCATAACACAATATTCAATTTCGTGGCTATCCTTAATCGACTGGATTACACTTACTGTGACCAGCGGCCACTATATCTTCTGAAGGACGAATTAACCAAACTAACACAAGAGAAATTATCATCATCAAAATACCACGATGAGGTTAGTAAAGCACTAACAGTGATTACTTCAAAATTATCAGTATCTGGAGACCCACCAGACTTAAAAAAATTCATGACTGCACATGCTATGGATGATGTAGTAAGAACTCTAAAAATGGGATAAATAATGAATTTATTCGTTCAACGTTATACGGAAACCCCGTCAAAGATCTGGAGCATGCACATGCAATAGCTCAAATCATCGAACACGATAACTATCATAAAAATTTATATTATGGAAATACTGTTAACAGAGGAAAAAGAAAGTACCAACAGTGCTATATAAATCAACTTACTAGAAGACCATTACACCATTAAAATCAACAAATCATCATCATATTATCAANATCAACAACAAAACAATTCCCCAAAGCCAGAACCAATGGACACCTCTTCAGGGAATACCAGAAATTTCAACAACACTAGACAACAATACATCCCACAAGGATTTCACAGTCAACCCTGGAAAAGAATTCGTGAACAAAATGGAAACTTTCAACAGGCACACAAAATCCAGAAAAAACAAAAAATTAAAAACTCAACTAGAAGATAACATGAGCACTACCACAGAAAATAATAGTAAGTGTTATAGAAATAAGTCTATTATTTAATAATAGAATCTAATAGGTCCGTTATATTATATTTATATATATATTTATATATTTATACGAAAGATGAAGAAGAAAAAAATATAAAATATTTATTGATTGTGGTGCAACCCACAATTACATAAACAAGAATTTAGTAATGGGTAGGAGAATTAAGACCTTTAAGAATGACCTTTGAGAATGATTTCCATCCATGGTGAATCAATATTAAATTTCAAACAGACAATTAAACTGTTTAATAAAGAATTCGAATCTTATGAACTCGAAAGTGATAATGCTTATGATTTGATGTTAGGAGTATAAGGCTTAACAAAATTAGGGTCTGTCTTAGACATTAAAGAGAAATTGTTTATTGTCCCTGAAAAAATACAAAAGATAAGCTATTCTATAGGGGATAGAAAATTTGCATCGGAAATAGATCAATAATTGAATGAGAATAATAATATAGGCCCATTACCATTTACTACAACCATAGAAGCTAGTACTAGAACTACAACAAAGGAACCGATCTGGACAAAACAATATCCAGGTAATTTAAATGATGTAGAATGCGTGAATAAGGTGATAGGAAAATTACTGGAACAGGATATTATTATATAGAAAAGTTATAGTCCTTATAATTCTCCAATGCTAACAGTAGGCAAGAAAGGATTTTATGAAAATGGGAAACCAAAACGGCATATGGTCATAGACTTTAGTAAGATTAACGAACACACTATAACAGATAGGTATCTATCAATATTGCACTACAGAATTTAGGAAGAGTAAAATACTTCACAACATTAGATTTAGAATCTGGATTTCACCAGATGAGGATAAAAAGGGAAGACAGAGAGAAAACCGCATTTTGTGTTGACGGAAGCAAATATGAATTTAAACGTATGCCTTTTGGACTAAAAATGTCCCATCAATCTTTCAAAGGTGTGCAGACGATATACTTCGGAAATTCATATTCAAACATTTGAAATATATACACATAGTGTTTGAAGCTTTAAACAAAGCAACATTGAAAGTTTCGGATGAAAAGTCCAAATTTTTTATGATCGAAGTTGAATACTTAGAATATGTTATTAAACATAATAAAATAACAACGGACCCAGAAAAAATAAAGGTTATTGAGAATTTACCAATTCCTACCACACTCAAAGATTTGCGCTGTTTTTTGGGATTAACTGGTTATTACAGACGTTTCGTATAAAATTATGCCCAAATCACGAAACCATTAACAGTTCATTTAAAGGGAGAAAATGCACATATAGGCAAAAACAAGAGTAGTATTACAAAGATTAACTTTAACGAAGTAGCCATAGAAGCTGTAAACCTATTAAAATTTAAATTAAAACAACAGGTTGAATTATTTCAACCCAATTTTCACAAACCTTTTGAACTTACTATTGGTGCAGTCTTAAGTCAAAATAAGGCACGAATGAAAAAGAGCTGTTGGCTATAATCTGTTAGCTATATACAAAAGCTCCGAAACAATATATATGTGGAATAGCAGATCGTACCATTTTTACTGATCATCAATCACTAACATATGCTATCTCCGAAAAGAATCCCAACCCTAAATTGAATCGTTGGTAAGCCATAATAGAGGATTATGATGCAAAAATTAAATACAAACCCGGTACTGAAAATGTTGTTGCAGACGCGATATCACCACAAATTATTAATACATCTTCCATAGACACGGAACACTCAGCCGAAAGTTTCGCAAGTGATATAATATAAACTGTCACACAGCCACTTAATGCATATGGCATTAAATTAGAACTCGTACCTACTCCAAATTTTACCGAAACACGAACATACACTATTTTTCCTATAAGGTGCGCCACACTATTAATTTTTCAAATAACAATGACCTGATAGGTGAATTAAATAAGATATTGGTCCCAAATCGAACCGTAGCTATACATATGAATCTAGAAGATTTGTACATACACCATTAAAATTAAAATATGTAATTGATAGAAATAATCAACTTCAAATCGTAGAAATAACACATTTAAGAGCTCATAGAAGCGACAATAATACAACACAGGAAATTTTAGGAAAATATTATTGACCAACCATAAAAACAGGTAATATCAATAATCACTGTCCTGCATGTCTATTTAGACGCTATGAGAGAAACCCAACTAAAGAGCCTCTCCGAAAATCAGATGTACCAACACAACCAAGAGAATATATACATGCGGATATTTATTTAAATGATAACAACACGTATCTTGTGACTATAGATAAATTTTCCAAATACATAGTCGCCCAAGAAATAATTACAAAAGCAAAAATAGAAGATAAAATCGAAGAAATAATTATCAGTAATGCAAACAACTCATAACTGATAATGAAGCAAGTTTTGTTACGCCAGCATTTAAACAAATGTGACAAACAGAAAATAAAAACATCAGTAGTGCATCGATCGAAAGCAAATGGACAAGTGAAGAGAGCTCATAATTCTATTTGTGAATTAACACGCATTTTAAAATACAAAACTCCTCTACAGTAAAAGAAGAAATATTTAGAGCTATAAAAGTATTAAACAACTCAATACATACTGTAACAGGCCAAGACAAATACATTTCACAATAATGTAAATTGTACAATAAATTACAGTAAGGAAGCATACATACATAATTGGCCATTACAACCCTTCAGTCAGGATTACGGCCTAGCTTCTCACACCACTTATGTTGTGTGTGTTAATTTTATACATGAGTGGCGGGACCTACAGTTTAAAGTCGACTCCGAACGACAGATTTTTTTGAGAAACTTTTCATGGCAATTTTAATTACTCTCAGAGTTTTTGCCAGAAATCTGCTGAGAGGAAGTCGCCGAAGAAATATTTTTTTCATATTTCGTTTATGATGTCTGACCGGGGATTCGAACGTTGGCCTTTCGTCTAATAAGCCAACACACTACCCACTAGACTACGGCGACTACAGAAAAATTGCGTAAAGCATCAACCAAGGTATTGAAAAAGTTAAACACACTCGCAAAACGTCGAAAATTCGAAAAATGTACTCAAATTCTAGTAAGAATCGCAGCTGTTAGAAAGATAAGCCAACCCAGGTTTAAGAAAGAAGTTGTAGAACAAGACCGTGGGGACACGATCTTAACCCGAGGAGGAAAATCTGTTCATAAAAACAATATTAAGAACATCACAATTAAATTAATGGATGTAGATTTATTCTTATTTAACGAATTTGAATTCTTATTTCTCGTCAGAAATTTAAGAAAAATGTGTACACCATATAAAGAGAGATTTTATAATTATTCAACGCAACTGCAGAAGAATTAATTCTGAAGAAAAAGATTAAAACACTATTAGAATAACTCACAGAACATCGACCTAAACGAGAACAAAACTTCCTAGGATCGGCACTAAAATTTATCTCTGGTATACCCGATCATGAAGAAGCAACCCGAATCGAATTAATAATAAATAAATAATGAAAAACAAAAAATAATTAACTCAAGATTTGAAAAACTTTTAGACTCCATAAACGGTTAAGAAATTATGAATTACGTTTTGCTAACAGAAACACTTGATCAATTGCTACTTTTAGTTAGGACAATACATGCAGCCAAGAATAATGAATACTTAACGGAATCGATAGATCTAGATGATGTTGGAGAAGTAGTTCGTCATAAAATAAACTCTGTACCAATTATTAACGTATTAGAATACTCCAACATTTACATTTCAAGAACTAACGAATTATTCTTTACAATTTACAAATACGCAGTTATAAATAAATTTTGCAAGTTATTGAAATTCACGACTCTCAACATCGGACATGGCAAATTTCAACAGACGAAAACATTTCACTCTGCGACAAAGAATATATCAGAGTAAAAAATTGCAAAAATTACTTAATGAATGTAAAATAATACAGGAGTATAACCCCCAACTAATGCAAATAGAGGAAGGTTTTATCCTCCTGGATGGAATAAATGTTATAGATAATCAGACAGTATCAGGAACTAAGCTAGCTAGTTATAGTGATAAGGTAAATATAAATAATATTACTTTCAGAAATATACACGATAGGATACTAGAAGCCATTCATAATAAACATGATGAAAATTTAAAAATAATCGAAATTTTAGCATCCACATCAAATTTATCATTTAATAATTTGGACTCACTGAAGAAGTTCATGATTCCTTTTGAGGAACACCCAGTTAAATCTTTTATTTACTCATTCTTTACAATCATTTTTCTTATTTCGATGAACTGTTGGTTTCCGATTATTAGGCAAAAGGCGTCAGTACATATACGCAGTTGTTTGAAGTGCATACCATATTTTTGGAAACAAGGGAAGGAAGAAGGATTTTTAAATCCTATCCCTAAGCCCAGGAAACCGTTAGATATGGTTCATATAGACCACTATGGGCCCGATGATAATGCCGGAACACTCAAGCGTATTTTGATTTCCAACAAAGTGTATGTACTATTGTGTATGGGTGGTTCAGGGGCTGTAGGTCAAAGGATTAGTAGAACCTAGATCAGGGGATCTCGTTGTCAGGATGGTCGAATTGTAGTAGTATTGCTTATGACCGATTGTTTCGGTTAGTATAGTTATATTTTTAAGAATGTAATTCATGCCAATTACCTCTAAATTTCTGTATATATATATCTGTCACTATCTTTAGCGATACGTTTCTATGTGTATATGTCTGTCACTGTCCTACTTAAGTAACCTAGCATTAAGTCATTTTATATCAAGGGTTACCAAAATTTTTTTGGTTGTGTATTAGTGAGTAAATGAGTGAAAATAAATTAAGTGAATTATTTTATTTACTGTCAAAAAAAGTGTTAGTAATATACGCTCTTTTGATTTTCATTTTATCAACATTCATAAAGTTATGCATTTTTGACTCAAAAATGAGGGAATGTTTTTTAGATATTTGGTGGAAACCACTTTTGGTTCATAAATTTTTTCACCTACTAATAATTTTTTTTTTTAAATGATATAGCTTCCGCTCACATGTGCACTCACTGTGGTCTGATCGACGACTAAATAAAAGATCATAAGCAATGTGTGTGAATTCACTCTGCACAATTGTGCTATGAAATGGATAAGATATTTAGTTTAGTTTTGAGCAAAAACTCAATGAAGGAACACGCTGTGTACTACAAACACATATATATACAATTAGTATAAAAAACGTTTGTGAATTTATATACCCCTCCCCCTTTTATCCAAGTACTGACTATGTTTTTGGCTTGGTATTTCATATAACACGATGCTGTTGCAATCATGTGCATTTTTTTGCGATGTATTTCGAACAGTTTAGTATTCACTTATGTTAACTTTACTTCAGAGTGGAATACCAAATATATTAGAAAACCTGAACCTCCATCTCGAGGGTACTTGGGATCATATAATATATACATAACTGGAAACATTGGAGTGATTTTTGATTTCCAATATTATTGTGCAAGAAAATTCGATTTAATTTTTATGTTGACAAATACAGTCTGCGTTCATAATTAAATCCTGAGGGCAGCCAAAATTATCATATTTTTCATAAAACTCTTGTTAAAATTGTAACTCTCAATCTATTTTAGTTTTTTTGTCTGTTGGCTTTGTTGCAGTGTCGAGTGTATTTCATACGAAGACAACAAACCATGTTATGCGAAACTTCTTGGCTAATAGCAATTATTACAACTTCATGTTAACATGGGGCTTAGTTAAAGGTAACTTTAGCCAAAGTGAACTTTAAAGTCACCTTTAACTTATTTTCGTTATTACAACCTAATAATAAAATAAATTTAACCTTTTCAAAAATTAGACAATGTCGGAGCAATGTCGATAAAACTGGTCAATTAAACTAGTTCTTCTTTAACACAGTGGCAACGACGGGCTTCGTTTTCTTTGTTGTATATGCTCATTTTGCTAAAATTTTAAGTTGCCATATTGAAAATAATTTATAATATGGCAAGTTCAAACATAAACTTAAATCGGCAGGATGATCCTCCCTTCAGCTTAACGCTCACTTCTACCGTATTGTCCACTTATAATGAAAAACATTTTATCTGCCAGTTAAAATCTTCCATTTAGTTAACGGCAAGTTGTTGTAATGACCCTTAGTTGGATATATTTTAAGATGAAAGTCTTCATTAGACAGATTTGGAATTGATTACACGTTTTTGTGTGTCAACTGATGAACAAACGAGGATTAGAATTACGGGGATGTTGTCAACACCCAACAGGTTTATAATATCTTCGATGTGTTTAGAATCGTTGTCCTGTTGGAGATAAACTCAAATCTGTTGTCTTCATTTTTCCTAACATTGGTTGAGTTGGATTTTAAGAATAGTTATATATACAATTATATTCATTGTTATGAATACATATTTTTACACAACAAAAAATTTTTTTTTGTTTTAATTGTTCAAAAAATAAAATTAATATCCTTTCTCCAAATAATTCATGTAGGAAACCTCTAGTCATCTACTTCACCCATAGAGGAAAACTTCAATAACATATATTATAGGAAGTGAATTCCAACAATTAGGAAGTGTAATTTTACGCTGAGCGTTGTTTCTATGCATCTACAGATGGACCTGAGATCATTCCAATAACAATCACCTGCTTAATTGAAACAACTGTATCAGCAGAGGAAAATGAGTAAGAACAGGCAGAATATTCCAAATACTATTGCCCAAGGAGTGATCAATTAAGAATGTGTGTTGTTAATTGTTTTAAGTTTATCGAAACCTTTTTTTGTGGATTTGAAGATTGCTAATTTAACAAAAGAATTTGTTTATTTTTTTTTTTGGCGTTATTTATTCATTTATTTAAATAAATTTAAATAAAACCTTTATTTATTATATAAGTCCTCTTTTTATTTAAGAAAAGTCCTTTATTTATAAAGCCTTTATTCAATGCGTTATCAATTTTACACACGATCCTTTTTATATCTGAAACTTTTGGATTTTTCTATGTAACATTATTCTTTTCTATTGTGATCTTTGTTATTATTTTCGTTCTACCCTGTGCATTTGTTTTTGTAGTTCTATGTACTGTAGGATTTTCGGGTTTTTATTTGCTTGTTTTGTTTGTTTTCGTTTTGTTATATTCAGACATCGGTGCCTACTTCTAAAGACGTATGTTCATGTCCCTTTTTATCAGATTTCAATTACGCACCCAAAGAAATATTACAGTAGGATTCTCTATTTTCCAATGAGATTCACTAATAACAATAAGAAATGATTTCAATTTTTTTAAGAATATTTGTCAAGTTAAATACGCAGTCCTTAGGAATTTGACGTTGTACATTTTTTCTATATTTTCTATTACATATAGATATTGAAAATATTAATTACAATTTTCTTCTGGCTTATATAAATGCCTCTCAAAAATACACTCACATTTTTATCATGTTCTCTTTGTGTCGACGCCTGGTTATATTGTTTACTACCTGCTTAATATAATCGATTGAATAAACTTTTCAAAATACTCATTTCTTAGTCGTAGATACGATGTAATAGAACTTTTTCTATAAAAGTAGCAAAATGAGTTCACAGATGGCCTTAACATTAAGCCAGGCTTAAGGAAAACCGAAAAAATTTTAGAGAATACAAGAAATAAAAAAGAATTGCATTTCATTCGTGCGACGAGGAATGTTATATGGGTTTACAAACCTCCTCAAGGGGAGATACGAGAACGTTATATAGTAGAGAGTTTAGCTGTTTGTGGTGATCCCTAAATAACCGACCTCACTACAAATTCATGCACAGAGTATCCGCTTTGAACGAATATTGTGAAAACCTTTTGTTGAAAGGCGACAAAGCATGATTTTCAAATGATTATATCATTATTATTACATTATTACATTACATAGTATGCACATATATGTGGACATAAGGATTTCAGTGTTACATCTATAAGAACATAGTTTAGAAAATATCCTTGAATAATACCGTCTCATCCTCTGGTTTATATTACTAATGTAAACAAATACGACAGCTGAATTCAGTCTCTGTCTTTTTTATTTATTTTAATTTTAAAAAATAAATTGAAGATTCAATAAAAAACTATTAACAAAAAGAGATGACACCTGATGAAAAGAATGAACTATTCTAACATAACAGGAAGCATAAGTCCTACAAAATTAACATCGACTTGAGTTTCGTATTCTAACGCAACCTACAGATATTTGTACATCGACACCTGCGGATATTCCATAACTTATTTCCTATATAATTGTAAAATGCGTACGTACACAATTCTTAAAACTTAAAATATTAAAAATTTATATTATAATGGTATTGAATGCATTGAACATATTTGATTATTCCGCCACTTACTTGAATCCATTAAAGAACCTCATAAACAAAAACATTAGATAGTATGGTGCTATCGATGATATCAAACCGCAAATTCCATCTGCTATTAACGTTGCGATGAGGACAATTTTCCTGCCCTTGGTATCAGCTAAACAACCCCAAAAATATGAACCCAGTAACATACCAAGCATATGTGAGGCTGTTAACCATCCCTTGTCCTGAGATGTCATTTTAAAGTCGCATGTAGCTGAAGGTAGGACAAATGACAAAATTGTCACACCAATAGCTGTATTTAAATATATTAGACCACAAATTGTTAATAGCAGCAAATGAAATCTTCCAAATCCAGTTAACACCAGAGCATTTTCATAGTCACTTGATAAATTTTCCAGGAAGTCAAGACCTTAAAGTGAAAGTTTAATAAATAAATTAATTAAATCGCGTATAAATGTTTATAGAAAATTTTTTACAAAATTAAAACTAAATCAGCGGTAGTAAGTTAATCAAAATAAATTTTGTACATATTTTTACAATAAAACTTTTAACATATTGTTTCTATGAGCAGCTATTAAAATTAAAATTTAATTGAAACTCAGTTTGTTTGTTTGTTCGGTTTTTCTTATTAAAGTATGAAACTCTAATCTGTCATTAGCGCTGTCACTATATATACACAAAAAAATTGACATTATAACAATTACAAATAATTAAAAACTTTTAACATTTAATGTAGATCTAAACAAAAATTAAATAAGTTTCAAGCTTTTATTAAAAATTCAAATAAATAAGGAAGAAGTTAAAAAAAACACAGAACTCCAACTCTGTTTTTCTACAAAAACGAAATATGTATATATATGTATATATGTATATAAGTTAAAGGATCTTGAGACGATTTTTTAAAAAAATATATTAAGTCGGTTCGACCAACTGAACCGATTATGAAACACAAATTTTCTTTTATATTAATTTTAATTTATTAATTAAAAAGGATAATAATTAAATGTTCACAATAACAACACATATAATAAATTCTACTAACGAACGGATAATTTAAGCGAGCGTTATCTCCGATGATACGATCCAGACTGAATTTGCAGAATATGTTCTGCTGGTGCAGCTAACACCACCGCTAACTTATATATGCATATACAAATACTACTGATAACATTTAATAAATAATTCCGAAAAATCAACAAAAACCAAAAATATAAATAAATCAACTAAATTAATTCAGCAAATAAACAAAAAATTTACAAAACAACAAAACTGAAAAAAATCATCAGCAAATAATATTGCAAATTGATGAATTGATGAACCTTAGAGGATGGAAAGATAGAGGCAGCAAGGGACAGAAGAGCCTTAGCTTTTGTGGAATGTGATACTACAAAATCACCTAAAGGAATTAGGCAGTTAAATTTTAGCAGAAAATCGTGAATTAGAATCTCTGCCGCAAATATAATAGGGTGGAAGATGGAAACTTTTGCTACTTCAGTACCTATAATCTAAATAATTTTTCACGAATGTAAGAACAAATTATCCTTCAAGTTATCGACGGAAGTTTTTTCCTCAACAAAATACGAAGTCCTTAAGTTCGTAAGATCGACCTACAGAATAATTTTAATCACTCAAAAAAAGATTTTTACTGTGCTCAACTAAGATTATGAAAATCGAAAGAGGAAAGGAAAATACGTTTTAACTCAATCTTTAATTAGACGTTGTGGGGCGGCGGTGCCAATGAAAGTTGACTCCGAAAAATTTCATACAAAGGCTTCGGAAAATTAATGAGGCTAGAATTAAAATTGAATATTGTATTATATAAGTTTTTGGTAAGTAAGTAAGTTCTGTAAGTTTGATTCTACCTGGAATATTAAGAAACCAGGTAAATATGGTGACAATAACTGTAAAAACTGTAACAGGAAATGGTTGATGAGAAATGAAAAAGGGAAGTAGAATTTTGTGTTGATGAATTTTCAGATAATTATGACGGGTTAAGGGTTACGATAGCTTGGAGAAGTTAAATGCAGTAATCGATTTAGCCAAATATGTCTAATTTGTGAATGAAGATCCTGATAAATATAATAAATTAGCAGGAGGATATAAATAAGAAGAACAATATGATAATAAAGTTAGAACAGATTATTTAAGTAATGAGTTAATGACTCAGATAAGCTTTTGAATAGATAAAGATCGCATTTTCAATTTTCAATTTCATAATGAGAAATTGATTTTTACTAATGTGATCAAACACACATCACAAAGCATGAAAATCCGGTTTATGTAAAATCTTATCGGTTTCCACAAGTGCACAAGGCCGAATTTAATGGGCAGATCAAATGTTCGTGCATTAATAAAACCCAGTCAATGTTTTTACTCCGCTTCCATATTGATTTTTCTGAATACAATGGTTGCCTCTACGGAAAACAAATGGAGAATCGTGGTAGATTACCGTAGTTGAATGAAATAATAATAGATGACCCGTTTCCAATTTCCAATATGAACGAGATCTTAAATAAATTACGTCGTTGTCTTTATTTTTCACGTTAGAATTGGCTATGCGCCTTCAACAGCTTGATATAGATGAAGCAAGTCAAGCAAAAACTGATTTTTCTACCCAAGATGGTTATTATGAGATTCTTAGAATGCCAGTGGGTTTAAAAAACTCACCCGCTACTTTTCAGCTATTAATGACTGTGCTGGGTGATTTGGTATTGAAAAGGTTGCAAAAAGTGAATTTGAATTTACCGAATATAAAAAAGATTGAAGCTTTCAAGAATTTTCTAATTCTTAAAAAAGAAAAGCAAATAAAGCAATTCTTGCGGCTCACTAAGTTCTATAGAAATTTTTTAAATGATTTTGTAACAATATGCAAGCCATTGACTATTTGTCTGAAAATGGGACATAAAATTGATAGCCATAACAGCAATTATATTAATGCTTTCGAGTCAATAAATCTTCTTATAACAAGTGATCCAATATTAAAAAGCCCAGATTTTACCAAGAGATGTTCTCAGCCAAGAGAATCATCATGTTTTGCGAATAGGACTTTTACCGATCGTGTTGGGCAATGAAACACTTTCGACCATATTTACATGGCAGGCAAATAAAGACCACAAACTCTAGTGGTGGCTCCATGATTTGACGGAGACTAATGCTAAGCTAAAGAGTGAGAAGTAAAACTTGAATGAATTGATTTCGATGTTAAATGTATTCCACGAAAGGACATCGTATAATCGATGTCCTGTCTCGAATAAAAAATAACGAATATCATATGAAGAATATAGCATGCAATTTAGAAACGACGCTGATTGCATCCTTACTGAGGATAGTTTAAATTATGTGTGTGAAGATAGATTTTAAAATCTAACTCCCCAGACACAAACCAAGTCTGTTAACATAGCTCTGTTATGTTACTAACAGAGCTCTGTTAAACAATTAATTTAAGGGTGGGAAAGAAAAAAAGCGAAAATTATTTAAATTCATGGGTAAAATAAAATAAAAAGCAAATTTTGATAAAATAAGTCCTCTAGTTAATGACAGTTAAAAAATATTGAGTAATAATAATTAAAATAAACAGATAATCACACATTTTCGAAAGCTAATGAAATCCGGTAAACAAATCAATATAGGTATAAAACAGGACAACACTGGCGGACAAAGTAAATTGTTTTGAACGCATTGTACGTCCATTTAGCTAAATCAATCGCCAGAAAAACCCTTAACAGAGCGAGTTTTCATAATAGATTTTGAAGTTTTCTGAAAAAAAAACCTGCGCAGGAATTGAACCCAGCTGTTTGAGATTATTCTTAAGAGTGCAAAATAATAAACTTTAAAGAATATTTTTGTAAGACGAATTTGCAATTCAATTGCTTATTCTCAATCATGGACCGAAGTCCAAACCCTGGTTGAGATCCTTTTGTGATTTTCCTTTTGCATAATTTATTTCAAATTGAAATAAGTACATAAAAAATTAGAACAAGAGCAAAGAAGGAAAAAATTGCTATAAAGTCTGTCCTGGGATTTGAACCGCGGCTTTCTCGCCTAACGAACCAACACACTACCTACTATACCACGGCAAGACCCAACATACTGCACCTATACTATGTATAATAACATGTTTGACAAGAACTTAGTTGTGTACTGATACCTTCCTTAAAAACAACGCTGTTTTTACATAACAGGAGACTGTAGATTTTAACATCTGTAATCTCAGAAAATTTTAAAATCTATTATGAAAAGTCGCTCTGTTAAGGGTTCTGGCGATTGATTTAGTTAAATGGACGTACAATGCATTCAAAACAATTTACTTTGTCTGCCCGTGTTGTCCTGTTTTATACCTATATTGATTTGTTTACCGGATTTCATTAGCTTTCGAAAATGTGTGATTATCTGTTTATTTTAGTTAATATTACTCAATATTTTTTAACAGTCATTAACTAGAGGACTTATTTTATCAAAATTTCCTTTTTTATTTTATTTTACCCATGAATTTAAATAATTTTCGCTTTTTTTCTTTCCCACCCTTAAATTAATTGTTTAACAGAGCTCTGTTAGTAACATAACAGAGCTATGTTAACAGACTTGGTTTGTGTCTGGGGAATTAGATTTTAAAATCTATCTTCACACACATGTCTAAATCTCATAACAAAATACCAACAGACGATTTTCGTAGACGGTTTTTATTTTCGCGAGCTCCTGAGGAGAAGGAAAGCCTAAAAATTATAATTAGAAACATATATAATCTAGAGCTATTGTAGATTATATTGGAATGATGTAAGATTTTGCGCAAGAAGTACTTTTGAGCAAACTGCGTATACAGATATTGTAAGACTAATAAAGAAAACCCGAATTTTGATAGCTACAAGCTTTTAGAAGACATGACATGATGGGTTCAAAGAAATTGTTTTAACGATACATTTGAAGAGGATGCAGCAGGGAATACAAACAATTCAAGGGGAAATATAATTACTCAAATTATGTTGCAGAAATATTAAATATAATTAACGAACGCGATTTGTGCAATAAGTGTAAATTATTGCCTATGTGGCAACACTAATTCACTGACTGAAGTACGTGAATTAACAAAGTTTTAGTTTTTGTGAAAGACGGTCTGTGAAATATATGTCAGTTAATAAATATTATTTATTTTAATTTAATAAACCATTTTACCAATAGAAGATCTGTGTTCACCCATTTATTTCAGTGGTATTACATTGGCGACAAGTGGTAAATATTACATATAAAAAATTTAAGCTAATGCAGCTATTATGTTTTATTTGTGTTTAATTTTATTTGCTGGAATCTGAATAGCTTGGCAAAAAAATAATAAAAAAAAAACCGCAGTCAGATAAAGAGAGAAATCATATTAAATTGTGTGTGGGAGGAAAAAAATAGTAGAAGTGCAAAAGGGACCAGTAAATTGATCAGGAAGAGGTTTACATAAAATTTGAAAACCGAAGTCGCATTAAATTGTGAAACGAAACCACATTAAATTATGGAACTGAAATCACATGTCATTGGCTGACACTACTACAGTAGATAATGAAACGGTATTTACGGTATTCGTCAAAAAGTAAGACGAACATTTTTCTCCCAGCAGAAATTCAACCTTTAAGGGGCATCTTTACAGAAGTTTAAGACTTTCCGAGGGGGTATCTTTAAACAAATTCTTATTACGTTTAAGGCAACAAGTTGCGAAATATTCCTTCGGAACGACCAAAACAGAAAAAGAAGAAATTTGTATTAAGGACAATATCATCGATTTATGGGCACCTATTGAGCTGTAGAAGAGGCTATTGGAAAAGGAGCAGAGCCTTAATGACGTCATTGCAGCTTGCTGGTATATGAACAAATTAATAGAAAATCAGAAAGCCGACTAGGAAATTGTCAATAAGATTACGTCAAGAAAGAGATTTTCTTAAAATTCTGAAGTGGAATTTTTTAGATGTGGTCGAAGTAGCCACGTTGCTAAGTCATTAAGTTGCCTAGCTCGAAATGCAAGGTGCAACAAATGCTCACTTGTGGGCCATTTTGCGGTCAAGTGCAAAACTAAACAATTGAAGAGAAAATTTTCCGAGTATGAAGCACAACGTCAGACAGTCAAAGGTACGTTGTATACAGAACTAAGAAGGGAATATTTCAGGTGCCGAAGACGCATTACAAGAATTTGTCTGCTTCAAAATCGATAACCGCTGCCAAAGTGATGAAATAATAGAAAACCGTGTCGGGGGACAACCGCTGTTATTGGTAATCGACTCCGGGTCACGGTTCAACCTCCTAAGTGAAAACGATTGTATTATGTTGAAAAATAAAAAAGCAATTATGTGGAATACCAGATCTAATACATCTAACCAGTTTAAGGTATATGCATCTAATCATATCCTAAAGGTTATTTGAGTTTTTGACTTTTCAATCACAGTAAACAACAATTCGGAGATGATTGTTACATTTTACGTAGCAATTAATATTAAAGTCATTGCAGATTGCTCCAAATACAAGAGAAGAAGCCAGAAGTTTTTTGGGTATGATTACATATGTTGGCAAATTTATACCTGATTTGTCAGATGTCACCGGACCACTAAGGATGTTGTTAAAATTGGACACAAAATTTGTATGGGGCCCATATCAGGAAACCGCTTTTCAACGTCTTAAAACACAGCTGTCGAAAATTCCAAATTCATCGTACTTTGATCCAAAGAAGAGAACCCGGGTAATAGCTGCAGCTAGCCCGATTGAGTTAGGTGCAGTTTTTATACAGTTTGATTCTAATGATGATCCAAAAATAATTTGTTTTGCCAGCAAGAGTTTATCTGACGTTGAGAAAAGATACTCACAAACTGGGAAGGAAAGTTTGGCTCTGGTCTGGTCAGTGGAAAAATTCTACTACTATCTGGCTGGTTTGGAATTTGAATTGGTTACAGACCACAAACCACTAGAGGCTATTTTTTAACGAACATCTAAGCATCCAGCCAGAATTGAAAGGTGGTTGCTGCGTTTACAAGCATTTAGATTTAAAGTAATTTACCGCGCCGGAAAGGAGAACATTGCGGATTCCGTATCTAGGCTGTGCAAAATTTCTCGAGTTCATTTGATGGAAATAGTGAAGATTACATATCCCATATTGTATCAAACTCAACCCCACCGTCTCTAGGAATCCCAGTTATATCTAAGGAATGGGCTGAAGATGAAGAAATTAGAAATGTTATAACACATTTCCGGAATGTGTTATGGAATTCGGACAAAACAAGTAATTATTATCCGTTCCGATCAGAGTTTTCGTCTATTGGTAACATTCTTTTGCGAGGAACTCTAAGAGTCATACCTAAGGCATTGCGTGAACGAGTACTCATGAGGGACTCCCAGGCGAGGGACTCCGAAGCTAAAAGCTCAAGTCTGGTGGCTTGCTCATTTCTCAAGTATCTAATCCACCTCCTATGCGGAGATATGCGTTTCCAAACAGTCCATGGCAATGTGTAGCAACGGATTTACTTATACCACTGCCAAATAATGAGTACGGCCTGGTTTTAATAGACTACTACTCACGATACCAGGAAGTTGTGTTTATAAAAAACATTTTGTTTATGTCTGACGATTCACACTTCCTATTCCTGATGACATAAATGGTGATTTGGTTTTGAATTTGGAGCAACAATTTTCTTTCCGCTCTTTTCCCCAAATACAGTCCACGGTTTAACACATATCCTTTGAGAAGATAATTAAAGCGATGCAGGAAATATTTTGTAGAGTTGGTTTGCCCAAGTCTCTACGAACGGATAATGGTCGACAGTTTGTTATTTCTGAATTAGAAAACTTCTGCAAAATGAGCTATATCACACTTACTACTACATCACCACATTGACTGCAGGCAAATGGTGTGGTCGAAAATATGAACAAGTCTCTTGTCAGGCGGTTGAAAATTAGCAACGCCAACAAGGCCAGTTGGCCAAAAATTTATTCTTATGTACAATGTAATTCCCCATGGCACGACAGGATCACCCCCAAAATACATAACAGAAGACATGATCGATTCGGCAGCAAGGGATTCAGATTGCATTAATAAACAAAAAGCAAAGAAAAGAGGTGGCAAGAGAAGAAAAGCTAAAGAGTCCGAAATAGCTGTCGAAGATAAAGTGCTTCTTAAGAATATAGTTTTTCCTTACAAACTTACAACAAACTTCGGTGTAACGGAATACGAAGAAAAAGACATATACGGGAATGTTGTAGAAATTGCCGATAATGGAAAAACGTTTAAAGGGAACGACAGCCAAGTGAAAAAGATTCCGACGTCAACTACTTCCGAAAACTCGCCTCGAGAATATTTAACCCCTTCAGAGAAACCGTCATCAACCTGTCCTACAGATGCAGCCAAAACAAACCTAACTTATTTACAGCAACCTTCTCCAATGCCAGGTAACACAGCGGATCGGTTTTTCCAAGGGAATCGCCAGAAGACTTAAAGCAACAAGGTGATCCCGAGATGAAATTGGAGCTTAAAAAGATAGGTGGGATGTGGCAGCACTGATTAACTGACTGTAGTAATTGAATTAACAAAGCTTTGGTGAAATATATGTCAGTTAATATATATTATTTGTTTTAATTTAATAAAACATTTTACCAATAGAAGATCTGTGTTCACCCATTAATTTTACAGGCATTATAGCCTATATGTACGATAGGCTGTAAAATGATTTTTGTAGTCACACGTCCTATATTCAAATAAATATTGTTACGTTTTTACTTTTTAAAAACGATTGAAATATGAGCTCGTAGATTGCAAATAAAAATAAATTTGTGTTTTATTTTAATTAAATTCTTTATTAATCGCACAATTTTGTGTGCCCCTGTTCAAAACTGGTTCTAACAACAGCAATTGCTTTGTTTGTTATTCTTCTGTTTATACCCTTTGCGGTAAACATTGACAACTATTACACAATTCTTTGCAACGGAGATCTTCAAACCACGATTGCTTTTTTAACTCGCAACGCTTCTTCTCATAGGACTGATTGAACTTATACTCCGACTTTGAATGGTTTGTCTTGCCTTTCATATAGCAACGTAACAGTTTAATGAATGTTCTCGGAGGCGAAGGTTCGGGTCTTCGCCCTCTCAAGAATTCTATGAATGTAAACATATGTATATCTTGTTTACGTTCGTCCTAACAGTGTTGCTGTTGCTTATTTCTTCCTCTTTCGTAATAGTGATGTTGTTGCTATGTTTTTGTTTATTTGTTAATCAAGCAAACAAGTCCATTGTTTTTATACCTTTTGTTTAACATTTTAATGTGAAATGATGTTACACCATTTACACTTTCGTAAAATATTTTGTTACTTTTGTTATTGCCGTTATTTTAAACCATAAAATATTACATTTTAAACAATGCATAAAAGATTCGTAATTCGAATACATATATTCATTTTTAAAGTTTTCGAAGATCTTGTGAAGGTTTTATAGTAAATAATACATTATCTGCGGTATTTGAGAAAAAATTATAAGTTAAGTGTTGAATGAAAACGAATAGGTCGAAGTTCCTACTGCTGAACAGTCTGAAGAAGAAAACAGACGCCCATCTTATTATTGCCGGCAACAAACATGGTAATCCTCTGTTTCTCACCAAAGATGGCACTAGTTGGATCAGCGATCTTTATTACCTTTTGTATAGTTTGGGAAGAGAAAATATTATCAAGCAGTTGTTAATTGAAATAATGTAGAGACATTCTTACTGTCCCATGTCTTATTTATAGATATTACAGACAATACTTCGGTGAAGTATTTACGTCTACAACAACATAACCATTCGTTTTGTTAATGTGCTAATCAGAAGTGTTGAAATATTTACGTCTGTTCAAAAAGTAAACTGAAAGCTTTTGCGCTATTTATAATCTAAATAACTTTCGTGCTGTAAATGAGTAACTAATTGAAAAAATAAATTTCGTCATTTACAAAAATCTAATTGGTAATTTAAAATTCAAGTACCTTTACATGCTGCATGAGAGAGAGGAATCAAATTGAGGGCCTTGTTATTGACAAAGCCGATGTCCTAAGGGGGCATAATATTGCTATGAGGAACTATTTACCTCACATGACTTTGACAAAAAAATTTTAGAGTCTAATATAACCATTGGTACCATCAAGTTTCAGCCAGCGATCAATTGAGAACGTTACTGATACAAGTGAAAAAATTTAATTAAATTAAAAATCTTAAAAATTTAATACTTATAAATCGTAGAAAAGCAAAGGTGCTAGATGTTAAAATGTGACCATTTGGAAAAAATTTACATGAAGCGTTTGATTTTTATGTAATGAAGTTTACAGGAATGGTATGAGGCTCTGGGGATAGCAGTAATAGGGAACCGTTACAAAACTCTTAATCCGAAGTTAACGATAATTAATTCAGTCAATGACCAGGAATTAAAGCAACTAGCAATCGAAAAGTTTTCACTTATAACAACCATATTGTTATACATTCAATTTTTATTTTTTTATATTTATTTATTAAAAAAATGGTAAAATAACGTTAATAGGAGCAGAAACAGATTATGAGCTACACGGTTCTTGGCAGCAGAAAATTCTAGGAAACGGTTAGATAAAAAAGCGAATCCATTTATGAAACGCAGGTCATAACCAAATAGAGTGATGACTATTACATTGTTGAAATATGTGAAAATAGAAACATGGAAAAAAGTAAAACACTTTTAAATTTAAAATACTTCCATAACAATTCTTCTTCTAGGGATCAAAATATTCAAAATGAATCTTACGACCTTCGTATACTTATTACTACTGGAAATAATTAGCGACCGGGGTTATATAATGCTGCAGAAGGAAACGATGGATGGCAGTATAATGAACTCAGATTCAAAACTAACAAAACAAATTTAGCTGGCGTATGAATTATTCGAAAGAGAATTTAATGAATACCTATTTTCGCAGGTAACCATGAACAACGAGGACAGACTCGAAGTTTAGAAGAAATTAAATGCAATGTAGTATAACACATTGACGCAGGACGAGGTTTACAGTATTATGTCCCATATAAATAACGATGGACTTCTTTTGGACTTAAAGAATGCCATAAATGCGCTACAAAATAAAAAGTTGGTGGTTGTAAGTAAACATGAATTCTAATCACAAGATTAATAAACCCGTATAAAATCTCTAATTTAAACACAAGTCAATTACAACAGGAAGGTGAACTTTATTTTATAGATCAAATTCCTAATATAATGAAAACTTATCCAATGTTAACGTGAACTTCATTTCCTACAGCTGAGAATCATACTGATATTAGTTTTAACATGAACAGGAAACTAACAAGTATTGAAAATCAGAAATTTGCTTAACAAAACAAAATTCAATGTGAGTTAGTAGTGAATAGTAGAACAAAAATAAGCTTCATTGGACTTAGCTTCGTTATAACAAAAAAATTTTATAAAAAATTATCGAGCAGACTTGTAACGAATTGGAACTCAAAATCATAAATTAATTTTCTTTCCGAATTGTAAAATTATTATTGGAGAACTATTCTTAAATCGTTTAAAGGTAATTTGTTTTATGTATGTTAACGATATTTTCAATAAGACCAATAAGATCAATTACCTAATGCAAATTTAAGTGAATTGCAAGTGAGAGGAAAACTTGAAATGATGTTGCTTATCGTTGCCATAATATAGGAAGGCGCTCACTCGTTTTTGTCCAAAATTAAGTGTTTTGCATACATTGGTAGATAATCCTCAAATAGATCGCTAATAAAAAACCACCACTGAAAACAAACCAAAAAGCCGTAAATCATTTTAGTAATATCATACAACCTGTTCAATGCTCAGCATTGGTTCATACTCACTCATACATAGTATGAATTGAATTTATTTAATTTTTAAAAATTATTGTTTTATATTACGGGCCTTATTTAAGCATCCAAATAATGTGTCTTTATGAACGTACTTCAAAAAGAAAGAATAAAGCAAGAAAACCAGCAAAATAACAGTTAAACAAATCGAATGAAAGAAAAACCTGTAAGAACGTTGCTCGTCAGGATTATGTGTAAAAACAAATTAGGAACGAAAGTGGTTATATGTTACCAGCTTTTTAGCGTCATAGAAAAATATATTCCGAGAATACGAAACGATCCAAATTTAAGAATTTATTCAAAATGTTTGCAAGTTTGCCGTAACATGTTACTCTCAATGTTGGAAATAACACGATAATAGTTCGTAATTGGGTTAATAATAGTGAATAAAGTACGACATACAAACTTCTCCCGAAAATGCTGGAAACATGCGAATCCAATCCGAAGAAAGAAAGAAAATTTAAAAAGAAACAAGTTTGTTCTCTTGTCAGGAAAAAAAAATGCATGAATGTAAACATGTTGTTTACATTCAATATGTTTACATTTATAGAATTCTCGAGAAGGCGAAGTCCGGAACCTACTCTAAAGGCGTTAAAGAGCGCTAAGTAATAATTTAGTAATAAAATATAAATTACAAAGACCTATATAACAATTGTGTAGTAATTGTTATTGTTTATAACAAAGAGCATAAACAAAGGAATAACAAATAAAGCAATTGTTGTTGCTAGAACGACAACAATTTACGACCTTGGGTTAAGACCTAGTTCCTCACACCACTTATGTAGTGTGAGTTAATTTAATACATGAGTGGCGGGGCCTACAGTTTAAAGTCGACTCCGAACGACAGATTTTTGAGAAACTTTTCATGGCAATTTATTTACTCTCAGAGTTTTTGCCAGAAATCTGCTGAGAAAATGTCGCCGCAGAAATATTTTTTCGTATTTCATTTCGTTGGAATTGTCTGACATGGGGTTTGAATCGAGTCCTCACGTCTAATAAGCCAAGACACTACACTACACTACACCACTGCGATTTCAGGTTGAAACAGCTTCCGGTTAAAAGAGTTTTCGCTGGGTTAACAACCCTTGGCCGATTTGTGGTCGGGTCGTTCCGGAGCGTAGATCCGATTGTCGTGTGAACGACATCAAGACACCGTACGCTTCTTCAACTGCCCTGCAAATCCGACAATCGACCTGTGGCAAAATCCAACAGCAGCTGATCTCTTCCTGGGACTACCAACTACCTGATCACGATGATCTACATATACCACACACGATGCTCCTTTCATCTCCAAATTCTTTTCATCTCCTCTATAATCAATACAGGCATACAACAATATACAAATTAATTTTATTATACTCAACAGGGAAAAATTTCAGAATACAACAGTAGAGCTGTTACAACAACAACAACTGCGACTTCAGAAAAAAAGAACGCGATGTTTCTTTCACACCAAGCCAACAATTTATTTCAAGAAAACTATGAGCTACATGGAGGACAGGTAGAGAAAATGAGAGAGGAAAATAGCAACGATATATAAAACGCAGAGTCCTTGTTATGTGAAGAGTTTTGTACGGACATACAAGCTGTTACATTAGTACTCCAGTGCCTCCTACTATAAAATATGTTTTCCAGGTACATAATTTTGAAATTTACAACTGGCACACATGTATCCAATAATTATGTATAGGATGAAACAGATGACAACCTCGACTCTTCAGATTTGCAATGTCCATCGCTAAGCATTTAGAACAGATTTATTTATTCCTTTATTCCCATCTTTAACCTAATTTTAACCTATTTGAGTTGCTGTATTACGAAATGAAACCGAGGTACAATGAATATATTGAAGGCATTGTTCGAAGGTGCGTTTAAAGCAAAGAATTACAATAAATAAAAAAATGTAGCAATACTTACATAAGTTTATACCTTTCGATTGTCACCAATTTTATGATAGTAAATGTAATGCTTATTTTCATTTCACAATATATTTCGTTTATGCTTTCTTGTTTTGGTTTTTAAGAAGAAAATGCCATAAAATTAAATTGATTTAAACTTTAGTTATGGCCTTTCTATATTAAGCTTCGTTATATAATTTTAACAATTACAGTTTTACTAATTTTGTATATGACAGGTAAGTAGAATGGAGTGGTAACTTTGATACCAAAAGCTCACTTGAGCACGCATAGTGGTTCGTTGTGACAGTCCCTCTACTGACCGAATTCCACGAACTAGGGTTGAAGTTGGTCAGCCAAATTTTGTATACAGTTTTTATTTTTTTAATCATCCTGCAACCACTTTGTATCTCCAGTTGTCCTATTAAACGGCATCAAAATTATAGATCCACACTAAATTGTGAAACTGTAGAGTTTTTTGTATAGAACAATAGAGAAATAGGCAAATAAAATTAGAATTACCTGATAGTAACTAATAGCTAATATTGAGAACTACCATCAAATTTTATAAAATCCCGGAATTACTGTGTACTGTATTTCCGATTAGAGAACAACAAGTTGAAATCCTCATCATATTGGAGTGCTCTCACGAATATAAGGATGAGATTTTCACATTTGTAAATTGACTTAAAGTTTAAAAATATCTTAGCGCTTATTGTGGAGATAATGTTTACCTAGAAACACCAGAGGATGATAAAACATTTTAAATGCAAATCTCAAACAGATTACAATTGGCTGTAAGGAAAATATGTGTGGAGTAATTCACAAATCAACTAATTCCTGACAAAAAATTCCTCCAAAACGAAATACTTAGATGAGCCTGATGGTATACCGGAGTCAAATAATGTATAATAGTGGCTTCCGATAAAGAATCTTTAAAGCCTATTTTACGAAATAACAATTGCGGTCGAGCGCGAAATGATGAGGTCAATGGTAACCCCTTTTTCGATTACCCTTAAGCTATTTGTACTCCGAATTTGAGCAATGATTTGTACTCCAATTTACTACCTATTGTTGTTGCACCTTTACCACCCATAAATTGTAAGTTTTAAGAAATCAAAAGTACATCAATTCGATTATATCCATGAGGATGTATCTTTTTATTTTTAATACAATTTTACGACTTGAATATTATACCAAGAATGGAAAGTTACGCTAGTTATTTATTTATTTATTTGTTTCCATAAGGACTTTTGACGTTAACATTCTGGTATCAATTTTATTTTGGTCCAATATCTTGCGATGTGTAATCACATCGGGATGTTAATATGTTTTAGCAACTTTTGCTGACCTTCTGCATTTTATTTCTAACGGTGGTATTTCAACGAAAGATTAGTGTGAAAAAACCAGACATAAAAATTGGTTGATACTATCGAGTCATTCAAGGAAAAGTCACTCGCTTATAGACCATTCCACTGAGTTGCTTGATAGAGTTTTAACAGAGATTAAATTCTAGATCCGTCAACTGACAATTTGCAATCGAACTTTTTCGAGAAACCAAGGTATTAATATTCTTTTAGTAGGAAATAACTTGATTTCTAACTTACAACTTTATTATTTCAGAATAGCCCGAGCTAAAATTGTCAACATTTCTGACAACCATTTTGAATTTGATCACCATAAAATCAACACGTATTTTCATTAGAAAAAATTTTGTTCGACTGTGGATAGAATGAAAGGGAGGTGAGTGGTGGAAACTCGGGCGTTCTTAATTTTTTTGGGCGTACTATGAAAAAAGTATCATTGAGTCGAAACTCCTTTCTTTTAGTTCCATGTCTTTTTATCACTTAATAATTTTATTGATTTTCAATGTTCCACAAAACAGCAATTTTCTTTTGCTATTGAACAAATTTATTTTAATTTAAAATTCTATATTCAAAAACCAATTATACACATTACGACTGAATGCCTTACAAAATTAATCACTTTTATTTTGAAAGATCTATAACGATCAAGATAACATAGTACATACATATGATAACATAGTACATACATTAATAACAATAATTCAAAAATTTAGCGAACTATCTATTGAATTTCCAACTACCAATACAAATTTTCAACGGTGTAACATAAGTGAAGAGAGTGATCATGGAAGAGGCAGATATCCCTCTTGCCGACAACAAAAAGTCTGCTATTACAATATTTCATTTGGCGCTGGTTCGAAAAAATGCAGACAACCACGTGAGTTCAATGCAAATCGCATTTTTCCACAGGAAAACTAAGGAGCTGGTTACCCAAGCGTAAGCAAAGTAAAAACGTAACGTACCCAGCCTTAAGAACGTTTGTGTAGTTATACAAACGTTAAAAACAGGACATATGTCACCGAAGACACCCAATAATCAGAGAGGATAATTATGACGTTTAAAAAACGCTGCTAGCAGCCGCTTAACCTTTTATGTAGAGGGAAAAAAATGTTGCAATGTCTTGCAAAGCAAATGTGTTAGAAGCAACAAATATGCAGAAAAAATTGGCGAGTAATGTAGAAAAGTTAAATGTATATAAACATTTATTTTGTGTTAAAAAAAGAAGGAAAATTTGGAATATTTTTTAATTTCATCAATGAAAATTTTAAAAACGAAAATTTTAAATAAAATTAAATAACTATATTTTTTTTTTTTTTGCTGAAAGCTGCCAATATTTTTTAATTTCTTGAACGAAAAAGTTAAAATTTATTATTATTATTAGTTCTTATTATTATTTATTAATAGTTTAACATAATCTTTTATTAACACTCGCAATATAAAAAAACCATCCCAAAAGCTAAAAAGAACGTAAATAAACAAAATAGACAGACAATCTAAAAGAGACAGAAATACTTTTTGGTAGCATTTGCTGTCTCTTTCTCATCACAGCGTTAACTTTCAGATACCGTTTCCTGATAGTATCTGTGACCGAAGAGTGCATATAATATAAAAGAGAGTTGTGTGAAGAGTACAACAATAATATTCTAATCTTCATAGTGTCACAACGTGCAATTCTTTTTCCAGTTAATGAGAATGAAAAATGAACAAGAAAGTGCCGAATGTTATGCTCTCGGGGAGCCAAACATCATCGTCGAGCGATAACGTCAACGTAATTCAAGAAAAAAAGAAATCAGAAATATTATTTTTTTATTTTTTTTTTTTATTATTATTATTCTCTATGACAATGATTGCCCTCAAATATTTTTTGAAAGTCAGAAACAAATGATTAGCTAATTTTTATATTAGAAGTTAGAAATCAAATTTCTTTATTTTCTAGAGTAGAGATGTAAACAATTTGCAAAACATTTGATTATAATTTTTTAAATTATAATTTATAATTTTTATAATTCTTACTATTTCTCAAAAAAAATCTTTAAAATTTTGCAATATACATTGTTAAATTAATATACAAAAATTAAACAAATGAACTAATTAATACTTTTTACTATCTATATTTTCATAATAAAGATAGAATATTTATTCAAAAGGCAATCAACAAAAACAACAGCTATTAACATAGTAATATGAAGAGAGATTGTTGTTGAAAGAGTTTATTGCAAAAGCAAAGAATGTATAGAAATGGTTTTTTTCGTCGTAAACACTATTGAAATTCAATTGACAATACTGAAAATTTAGTTTTAGTAGTGAAATATGCTCTTACAACATAACATAATTAGCCATTACAACCCTTCAGTCAGGATTACGGCCTAGCTTCTCACACCACTTATGTTGTGTGTGTTAATTTTATACATGAGTGGCGGGACCTACAGTTTAAAGTCGACTCCGAACGACAGATTTTTGAGAAACTTTTCATACCAATTTTATTTACTCTCAGAGTTTTTGCCAGAAATCTGCTGAGAGGAAGCCAACGAAGAAATATTTTTTTTCATATTTTCGTTTTTGATGTCTGACCGAGGATACGAACCCTGGCCTTTCGTCTAATAAGCCAACACACTACCCACTAGACCACGGTGGCTCTTACAACACAAAGCAGATTTCCGTTACAGAAAATAAGTGCTGTTGTATACTTTGAATAAAAATGTAATACACTTTCAGTGTACTCGTAAAATCAAGAGCAACAGAAAAGAGAACAATTCAGTGTTGAATTTAATGCAGAGTAAGTTAGCAAAATGTTTTGTACACACATTTAGAAGTTACTAACAAAGGGCGCTATTTATTATATTTAGGACCATCATTACAAATTGCCGTTAAAGTTGAGCCGTAGTCTAGTAGGTAGTGTGTTGGCTTATTAGACGAAAGGCCAGGGTTTCTAGACTTTGAAGAGAAATTTAATGCGACTCAGGAAGGTAATTCAGCCCGAGTTATATAGAAGAAGAGCAAAGAATTAATGTCGTTATGGACAAATTTCAAGGACGCTTATGAAGCCTTTGCCACAGGAGATGAGGAGGACTTAGAAGATGATCGGGAGGCCGCACGGGATTGTCGTTTAGGATATGTTACTGTAGCTGCCCTAATTAATGAGCTCTCTCAGGCTTTTGTCAATCGATCTGATGTGTCCTCGACTCAGTGCGCCAAAATGGTCAAGGTAACATGAATCGCTTTCGGAACCACATACAGTTACCACCATGTATCATGGAGGTATTTCATGGTGACTACAAATCTTGGCCATCTTTCTGGGATATGTTCACAGCGGTGTATGTGAATGCTGCCAATATTTCACCTTTCGAGCAATTATTTTAATTGCGGCAGTTTGCGCGATGTGAGTCATTGGAAATTGTAAAAAAAATCAACTTTGAGGACTCATGGGTTCCAGGAGGCCTGGAACAATCTTTGAGATAGGTGTGAGAACAAAAGAATACTGGTGAATTCTCAATTAAAGAAAACACTAGAACCTCATGAGATTAAGGGAATACAAAGAGATATCAATAATTCGATACCATCACTTCGGATGCATGATATTGATATCTCTAATTGAGAACCGATTTTTGTATATCTTTGATCCAAAAAATTGTCCATATATAACTTTGTCTCTATAGGAACAGACAATTCGGGACAGAATGGAGATTCCCATATTGAAAGATTTTGATGAATTTTTGACTTGAATAGTAGTACTTATAAGTCAGCCCCTAAAGGTCTTTCTTTCTTAGCAAAGATTTTTGGTTCTAAAGCAGAACAACCTGTGCATTTACTGTTTCGAGGTTAGTCATAGGTTAAATGAATGCAGACAAAATTTGAATTGTTCAATCTGCAATTTGCTACATCAGGTATTGCTGCACGGGGAGGTGTCTGGGTGCTCTCAGGAACTTGAAGTTTTGGATGTGACAAATTCTAGCCGTGTGGTAAAGCTTGGTAGTAATGTGCAGTACAGTTTTGCTACCACATCTAGGCAGATTCTTTTAGGAACAGCCACAGTTTGTATATGCCATCGAGGGCAAATGTTTAAAGCTAGGGCTCTGATAGATTTCGCAAAAATTAGGTTTGAAAATAGTTGAGATGAATGCCAAAGTTTGGACGGAGCTTCTACGGGTACAGTTCAGATGCAATCCTCGTTTGTCATGACTTCATCTTTGGACAATACGTTTAAATAGACTGGGATGTTGCCCAATTCGACTATAGAAATTTCGAATTCAGCGGCCTTTTCGGGGATTTCGTTGGCTGATTCGAAATTCGATAAAATTCGTCACATTGATATTATCATTGGTGATGACTTTATTGGAAGGTGTTAAGAAGAATATTTTAAGAAACCTAATGGCACAGGAAAGCATAGATTGTATCCGGACCCCAAATTATGTGTCAGGTTACGTGAGAATAGAAGTTAGCGGAAAATTTAAAATAATTTTTAAGGCAAATAATCGAAGGCACAAATTGTTACCGAATAGGCCCAAGTCCGACTCCGATGAAGTAGATAGGTCTTTTAGCAGAATGGACTACCGCTACTATTTAGGGAAAGATGTTAAAGTTGGTAGCACTGCGGCCGTCAGAGAAGGTATAGGGTGCAACCACTAAATGGCGCTTAGGTCGCGTTCGTAATGGTAACAATGGTTCGTTTGAGTAATAATGGTCATGTAAAAGCTGTAGATTTAGTAAATGAACGTCGAACAATTACAAGGCCGATTGGTAATCAACTTTAGCTTACAGTGTCAGGGTACCCGAGTAAATCCAAGAGAGGTGAAGATATCGAAGACGATGAATTGTAAGGCTGCTTGAGCCACTACCATGCCTGGTAGACGTGTGAAAATGCAGGCTGCTGAAGTTAAACCTTCCATTTACCGGGCAATTGACCTAGTCCTTCTGTCCCTAGGGAGGTTATATTAGAAAACTGAAGCATCGTAGAGGACAACCCGTCCACTGGCCAAGAAAAATAATGGACCTCGTTCGTCCTAACAATCCACCAGTAGACCTAGTTCGTTCCATGGCCGTGAGAGCGGAAGTTCTAGTTCCAATTTAGTAGAGGAACAATAAGTCCCAAGAATTCGATACCCTATCTTAAACCATGAGACTTATTCCTGAATATATTTATCCATTGTAACCTCTTTCTTTCTGGCGGATCAGAGTTGGAATTGCTGCAAGCTGTAAAGTTTTTGGTTTTCTATTGTTTTGAAATATGAAACTAACATGAAAGTTTTTTCTCTTGAATTTTTTTCCTTTATTCATTAGATGGAGAACATTGGTTGCAGTATAGCAAGGGTGCCGGCATGTTAATGTCTGATGATCCACACTTCCCATTCCTGGCGACATAAACGGGATTGTTGGAATGATGGGAACTTAAGCTTTCTGTATTTAACATTAAATGTAATATTAGGCCTTCAGTCTTTATAATTTTTTATAATTAGTTGGATCCATAAGCATCAATAAATTTAAATAGTTGCGTTTTTTTACAATTTTATTTCAGGCATTCGGCGTTTGTTTTGTTTGGTTACAAAAGTTAAATTAACTAAACAAAAAATAAATTGTAATAAATAAAAATTATTGTGAAGAAAGAATATTGTGAAGAAAAAATATTGTGAATAAAATAGTGAACATCAAAACAAATAAACAAAAAGGAAAATGTTGTTTTTGCTCTTTAGTTCGAAACATTTTTTTTATAATTTTCCCTATGTTTGCCAGGAACCTGATCCCGAGCTTAGTTTCAAGCAGTCGCCACCGCAGATCAATCTACCCACAAAAATACAGTCCACAGTTTAACATCCAGCAGGTATCTAGAAACTTCTAGAGCAAAGTGATCCAATATGTACTTTAAAGAATCGCTGCAGAATAAAACTTTATATTAATTGTTTTGTTGGGAAATTTATTCGAATCATTTTATATATCAAATCTTTATGCAACATTTAGAGAATATAGTTTTTTAGCGATATAGTTTTTTATCCTTTAAAATCTTTAGAAAAATAATTAAGTTAAGTTTAAACACGCATTGATTATAATTATAAATAATTTATTCCCTTATTTGGGAGTGATTTTGAACATATATTGTCAATGCCGTCAATTCCTGGTGCTTTCCTATTTTTCCAGTTTTTGAGAATCAATGAAATTTCATTAACGGGTTCTGTGTCGGTGCTGTAATAGAGTGATTCACAAAAAATTTTCGGTATTCGTGCGTTGAACCCTCTTTTAATATTGGTATAGAAGGTTCAAGCTTAATATTTGTTAATTATTAATTTTTTTTTTTAAATACTTTACTCGGTTTCCAAAATGTAGAAGAACCTTTATCAAATGTTAAGAGTAGACTATACCAAGATTTGTTTCGAATGTTGCCAAATTCGTCTGCAATTACAAAATCCAAGCGTTTGAATTATGAAATTGATTTATATTTCTACTGCGTAACCAAGATCTACGTACATTATTTCTTAGTCGAATAATATATGGGAAATAACTAGGCGATGTCGCTTTAAAGGCTAAAAAGCTATTTTTGGTATGTTCCGACTTATAGCTTCATTAATTTAATTTTTAAAAGATATTGTAGTTTCATCGATGGGTTCCACCAAGGAAATGTTATCTGATGAAGGTGAACTTTAATTTCTATCAAAAAGCGACAGGCAAACGATCTGAGTTCAAGTTATTGATAAATCTTGTTTTGTAAAAAGTAACTTCGAACTCCAAATTTCATTGAAATTATTTAAAACAACGAATTCAAATTCAGAAAATTTTTAAATTGCGAAAAATTGAATAAAAAAAATTACAAATCGAGATGGGTTCTTAAAAGAAAAACAATGTGTATATTGACATAAAAAATGGTACTGCGCAGAGTTTGCACAATTCTCCCGTTCTGGTAACACTTGTACTAACATCATGAACATGCAAAAAGAGAAATTGTGCATTGGGAAACTCAATTATTAAATTAAACCTGAACTTAACTGAAACCGTCCAAAGCCCCTTTTGTAAAGTGATGAAAAAAATCTTAAAAATTCTCCTCATGACGTTCTTCGTTTTCTAGTGCAGTAAGCGTTACGACAAATGATATGATAAAGTACAGAGACCAATGGTAATATTTTTGTTGAAAAAAGTGATGAAAGTGTCCGACATCTGAAAATTTAGTTGGGAAAGGGCGGATACATTACAGTTCTAAACCGAAGACAAAGTCCATAATTATTGATAGTGGTGCCAAGGTGACTTCATGCGAATATGCTAGCCGTCAAATTTGGGTTTCTTCCTTGACCATCGCTATTGGTTTTGTATTCGAACTAAGTAAAAAATATTGTTTTACCTACCAAATGAAAGTACAAATGGTTTACAAGTCGAAGTTAAAAGCATTTATTGCCTTATGAATAGACTCAGTCTGGTCTAATTAACTAGTGAAAAATGTTTCAAATATAACAAAACATTTTGCTATATGTATTCTTGATAACAACTCTCATCTCGATTTGGTTTAATTTTTCATAACTTGAACAGATAATAAGTTATATACTTTATACAAAGTTGTATTGATATGCCCATATAAATCATGTAAAATTTGAATATGCTTTCAAATTGTCGTCTGGCAGCTTTGTTTTCGGGAAAACTTTTCGAAATGACTGAATCGCGCTGCAGAAAAGTCTCTATCAAGGCATTAATTGTCAGTAGCATGGGCATGCGAAGAAGTATTGAGTGGCAGACTTATAAGAGGTGGTATCACATATACATCATTTTTATACACTATCGCTTTAGCGGCATGCACGTGCATTTCAATGGCTTACAAGTGAAAACCTAGTATTATGTTTTGGAAAGAATTTTGTATGCTGATTTTCGTTTTCCACCTGTTACTTGAATCGAAGCTTCAGTAAATAAAATTAAAATTTTCGAACTTCACTTATTCCTATTTTGGTGACGTATCGCCTTTTTGAAGAATGAAAGACTTTTTAGATTATCTAAGAGATACGTATGTATGCATCCATTTCTCAAAACACTTTAGAAATCATAATGATAATAGATGGCAAGACAATTTGGATTATGCTAAATCAATTAGGCTGCCTTCAATTTATTTAAAAGAACACAATTTATTCACATAATTACGTTCTTAAAATCAAAAGTTAACCACTATTTAAGTGATAACAACTTTCGAAAATTAATTTCGAAATTTGAAATACACCAGAAAAGTGTAAAGTATCAATTGTAAGGTACCCGAATGTATATTTTCGTGAGATAAATCAGATCAAATTAAAGGTAGTTGTAGAAGTCGCAAAATATTTTAATAATAACTGTCAGCCCTTGGCCACATCGAGCTCTGGTTAAATATCATGGGCTAATACTAAAGTCTAATTAATCGTAAAATTTCATTTTTCAACTTGAAGACACAATCGGTAAATAACTTAACAAATACTTTCTTTTAAGCACCATTTTTTTTTTTTTTTTTTTTTTGTATACTTCCTTTATACCGTTTAATAGTGCTCAGATAAAAAGAAACAAATGTAATTTATTTTTTGTATCATCAAATTGATGTTGAACTAACAATAAATGTTAAAATCGGAAAACTTAGAGAAAAAATATATTTATGCAGATTTGACAGAGGACACGTTATTCTAACCATGCGTAAGATCTTGTTTTGGCATTTTTTGTGTGTAAAACAGAGGTTTTATTCGCTACACATTAGCCAATATAGGTTAATTTGTACTAAATTTGTTTCAATATGAAACCAAGGGTCTATCCATCTGCCATTTATTCGGACAGATGGGCACGTTTCTCTTCGCAACGAGAAATTTATACGAGCACATATATTTTAATTCTAAAAACATGTAACCACTTCTTTACCTATAAAATATGATCATGCAAATACTAAGACGCTTTGTGGTAGTCTAAGAAAAGCGTGGAATAGCTCAAAAAGTCGCCTTCCAAGTTTTTAATCAATAATAAAACTTTCTAAGAGCTTCACAACTCGTATCAATTTATCATCGAATGATTGAAAGCAGAGCAGTATTTCTCTTTTTCTAAAGAAGTCCTTATAAAGTACAATCCCAGGTTTGTACTGTTTTTCTTTCTGAAGCTAAATTGGTGGTCCGGTATATATATGTTTATGTCGCATTTCAAATTGATACATATTAGTTAAGACATCAGATTTTTCAAACAGTTTTGACTTATAGGCGTTTATTATTCCGCTTTCCTTTGTTGCTTATTTTATTAATTCAAGCGTTTCTAATATGGAATTGTAGATTAGTATTCTGAATCTTGCAATACTCAAATCTTAGAGGCTGAGGGTTTGCAGGTATTACAACAGCAAGTGGCAATTGGATCATATTATTGCAGATATTTAAAGTGAAGACGGTGTTCGAGACGAACACAAAAATCCTATTCGGGTGTTGCATCTTTATCTTTCAAACGTTTTTAGTGGATGTCATGGATGTCATCTTCTTTTCTAAGAAACCGTTCTTTCCACGTGTACTGACGAAATTATATTACGTCCAATTAATGGCTTGGTAAACGTTGCCAGATTAGCAAAGTTGGCTATAGAAGTATTCTTATTCTTTGGTGTAATTGTGTAAATTGAAATATTATTATTTTTACTTTTATAAGTTATTTTAATTTAATAATGTAATAAAAGTGTACTTAAAGTGAAAACTTTAAAAATGTTGTGCTTATTAGAGAAGCTCCATTTATTAACTTAAAAAATAAAGTCCACTATTTTACGATAGCAAAGTAAACACTACCTAATAGGTAGTTTGTTTTCTAGCCTAGTGTATTGTCTTGTTAAACAGCAGATCTCGGTTCAAACGCCAGTACAGACATCTTCAACGAAATATAAAAAAAATATTTCTTCGGCTTCTTCCTCTCAGCAGATTTCTGGCAAAAACTCTAAGAGTTAATAAAATTGCCATGAAAAGTTTCTCAATAAAATCTCGTCGTTCGAAATCGACTTTAACCGTAAGTCACGCCAATCATGTATAAAATTAACACGCACAACATAAGTGTGTGTGAAATTAGATCGTAATCCTGAGTATAGGGTTGTAATGACCAATTACGTATGTATATAAGTGTGTAAAGTGAACAAGTAGTTTTTCTAAAAAAAAAATAATATAATAATAATAATAATTTATAATCTTAAATATTTTAATTAAATTATTAAGTATCTATCTAAATCTCAGTGTAGATTTTAAATAGTATAATGCAATTTGTCTATTTTAATACAGTGAAATTTCGTCTTACGGTCACCTCCAATAACCTACCGGACAAATTTTCTTGGCCTATGCCTTTGATGATGATTTTGGAACAAACTGATCTCCGTCAGGTGGACTCTCTCATGACATGAACTTATAAAAGTAATACTTCTCGTAGACGGACAAAAATCGAAAAAAAAACGAAAATATGAATCAAATACACATGTGTGTATTGTGTAATACGTAGATTTTTTTTATAACTGTCTTATAAGTGTATTTATGTTTTTCACTTTTCATCTAATCCACCCAGGTTAAATTCATTCTCATCAGTAAAGAGTATCTATGTAGGTACTATGCAGATGAAAAGCAGTTTTTGCATAACAATACTCAGACTATCGTCAAGTATGGGGTAAGTTTGGTACTGGTGTGGCGAAGTTTTTCCAGTGTATCATTTTACAGGGGGTAAAATGGATCGATACCAATAATTGGTATCACTTTAAAAAAAAGCGAAACAAAGTGCCGATAAATTAAATATTATGACACATTTGTTTGCTACTAGGGCAACTATCCGAAGTACGCTTCATACGTTGCAAAGCTGTTGCTTATTCATAAATGCCTTGAAACAATGAATAAAGCCAGAATGAAACAACATAACCTGGGAATTTTAAGAAAACTATGTACAGACGATGCACCGATGTTTAGAAGCAATAATAAAAACTAAACGTCCTGCTTCCAAGTAAAACAGTACCTTATATTTGATTGTCTAATTATGCGTTTGACACGAAATTTGTTAATTTTCAACATAAGAATACATAAGTACGCCATCGACAACGAAGATGGCATTGCAATTTTTAACGGCGTATGATTTTTTTAAAGCTCTTAGGAGAGTACAAAACTCATTATAATTTTATTATTTTTAATAGGTTTTTAAAATATAACTTTAAAAATAGGGTCTACAAAAATGCTTTCATTTAAGGACAAAGTGGCATTAATTCAAATGTAAGAGAAATAAAAAAATAATATCTAAATGAAAATTTGGTATGATTATCAAGTGCAAAGGTTATTATCAAGATTAAAGGGGTCCCAGGTTGACAAACTGTGTTACCTGGCCATAAATAATAATATTCGTATATCAGGACTGATAGTAAGAGCAGAGGTTAATGGAACAGATGATAAAATTGGCTGTTTCGGGTTTTCTGCATCAAGCGGCTGTTTAGAGAAATGGCGCAAACGAAATAACATTCCATTTAAATCCATACCAGGTGAAGCTGCAGATGTTATGCCAGAGGATGCTAATTAGTTCAGACATGAAATTTCTTCAATACAAGCCCGAAAATGTTTACAAAGCAGACGAGAATGGTCTCTTTTTTCGTGACATTGCCTGATATAATACTGAAATTGAAATCAGAAAAATGTTTTGGCGGAAATTTGTTAAGAAAGATATTCTACCAGTCGACTGGAAATCTAATAGAAAAGCGAGAACGAGAGAGAAGAGAAATAATGACAGAGTGGCTGCAACGTCTAGATAGAATAATGAAGTCGTACAATAGAAAAATTCTTTTGTTATTAGTCGACATCGCATTCTAGGGGTTTATCTTTAACAAACGTTTGTATTAAAAAAAAACTTTCGGATCTTAGGTAAAGGACCATTTTGGTCCACATTGTATTTTTCAGATATAATTCGTATAAAACTCTTTTAACCAAACATTTTAAATTATTTATAAACGAAAATATGTGGATAACAATTTTACATTTATTCTAAAACCGATACTGTAACGATATCGTCCAATATTCCGGTCTATTATGAGCGAGGACAATTTTCCCATGATAACAAGTGCTCTCCGCTATGATAATGTTATTAACAGAAGGCACTAAAAAAGTAGTGACAAGTTTGCTCCTATTCGTGAGTCATGGGACAAATGGGAAGCACTTCTTGCAATGTTTTATAACTGTCATGAAAAAATAACTATTGATGAGGAACTAGTGGACGATGTTCCTTTAGCCAATATATGCCTGCAAAGTCGGTTAAATATGATCTTAAATTTTGGTTAGGTGTAGACTCCAAATCAAGACACAAATGGAAAATAACACCGTACCTTGAAAAACCAAAAAAATATTATCCTGAAAAAATCAAGGAGAGCGTGTATTAGCTAATACAGCGCACTACAAGAAAAACAAATAAATGGTCAAATGTTGTGTTTTCAAACATTGTTGATATATCCACATTGAATGCATTTATTTTATATTCAGAAATTGATCATTCGCGTGTGGGCTGCAAATGACTCAAATCGCAGAAGACCTGAGTTTTTACGTCAGCTAGCTATGTGTCTATCAGAAGAATACATGTTGAAAAGGGCAGTCAAACCTAAAAATCCCTTTACGGCAGAGCTATTGACTCAACTACAATCATCGTCATTTAATAGTGTACCATCTACAAAATTCAGCTCCTAGAAAATGGAGAGTTTGCAATTGCTGTAAGTCCAAATGTGATGCCAAAGGTGTTATATGCAATAAATTTGTATGCAAATTGAAGCGAAAAACAATATGTTCATCATGCTGCGAAAATAGCAATAAGCTATAATTATTTTTCTTACTTTTCTGATATACAGAATAAAATAAATTGCATGGACCAAAATGGTCCATAACATAAGATTTGTAACTTTTAATTTTGTCCTGTTCGATTTTATCCTAGAAAAAAATACCTGAACTGACGTTTTAAGTTGATACGATAAGCCATTGCAAACTTAAATAAAAATTAAAAAAAAATTGGCTAAAATGTTCTAAAACTAACAGCAGGGTTAAGTTTGCCAACCTCTAGTCTAAGAAGCAGTACAAAACTTTAAAGTTAGTTATTACAATTTCATTTTAAAGCAGATAGTTTCAAAAATGGATCAAGTCAAATCGGTATTAAGAATTTCAAAAAGTATTAATTTGCTTGACGCTTTATTATTTAATAAAAGCGCTTGGAAAAGGATGGAAGCTACGACGATTTAAAACTGTTTTCGTAAAGCAAAGTTTTTTGCATCAAAATCGATCACTTCAAGAATTTGATCCTGACGATAATTTACTATTATCAACCCTGTTGACTTTTCGTAGAATTACAGAGTTTGTCAACGGTAATATTGAAAAATTCGTACACAAGCACTACAACAAATTGTTCATCTAAAAGCTTTTGCAAAAATGTTTTTATTGCATGTGGCAAATTTATAAGTCTGGAAATGCATATAGAAATCATGCAACAGAAATTACAGTTGATATGTTTATTAATTTCTTTTTTCGTTTAATTTAGAAAAATGTCTCGATTTAAATACTGTCTTTTATAAAAAATGTTTCTGAATAAGTCATGGACGCGAACACCACCCGATAGCGAACAAAGTTACCTCGACGGTCTGTGGGAGACTTCACTGTATTTGATTAATATGAAGTTACAAGCAAACAAAAAATTTACAACCCAAAATATTTTAGACAAAACGCATTTAATTCTTTTCAGTACAATTTAAAAAAGTTTGAGTCCTCTTTGCACAATTGTGCTTTGGGGTTTGTATGTTGGTTTGCCACTCGACTCATATGTGACAACTTATTTTTTATATTGTGTCAAATAAACCTCGATCTCTATTTGCAACGAAACGCGATCCCTCGAAGGTTTGTTAGATATCGTCATAAAAAGATGCCGGAAAACGAGGCAATGACGTATCTCCTATGTCGATAACTTCTAATAGAAACCTATGGGGTTAGCAAAGCGAAGTAAAGGTTTGAGAAAAGTTGTCAATACAGATGTTAGTTGCTTGAAGGTAATTTTAAAAACCACAATATGTGATGTTGTCTTTATATGCGTACCTGAACCTTCACTCAAATAACCTATAACCGGGAATTATTTTGAATTCAAATAAGTCTCAGATATAAACAATACGTCTTGCCATTGTGTAATAAATTTTTATTCGATTTCATTTTTATTTTGACGAATTTCATTTGAGTTTCTCAAGTGATACTTAGAAAGTTCAACGGATGTACATGCAGCAATATATATTGTATTCTCAGCATTTCCTGCAAAAAACTGTTCATATTAGTCAAAAATTGTTCATTAACTGTCTCAATTTATCAAAATATAAAAATCGAGGTGTTGTTTAAAATATGATACTATTTCACATATAATAAATTTTTTAATATAAAATTTCACTTTTGTTTATGAGAAACGCGACTCCTGAATTACTTTGCCAATATATTGAACATCACCTGGCAGCGAGGTGAGAAGATATGCAAGTCGACTTAATTTTAAGAATTTCATCTCAACTATTTCCAATTAATGTCTAAAAGGCTAAAATAATGCTAAACAAACTTACTAAGAGCAATACAAAAATTTAAAACTTTCAATGGAACAAGAACTTAAATAGACTAATAACTCAAGAATCGGCAATTAGAAAAAAGTTCGGAACTAGGCAAAATCCAATAAGGAAAAAGTATAAGTTTTTGGCGCATATCGTGAAGGTGTATTTAGAACTCAGATAACTAATGCTGGTGATTGTGCGTGAATGATTACTAACGATGATGAAGAAATATCTTTTTAGCAAATAACAAAGAGAAAAAAGAAATTAAATTACCTAAAATTTAAAAAAGCCCTGGATACGATCTTATTGTAGGAGAGTTTCTGAAGTATTTACCACATAATGCCATTGCTTGACTCAAGCAGATTTTTGATAATGTTATAAACTTAAGGTATATTCTAAGTCTTTGGAAGCTGACTGAAGTTAAAATGATTCCTAGACCGGGATAGCCTATCTCTGATGTTAGCTCATAAAGGCCAACCTCCCTACTACCAGTCATTAGAAAACTTTTTGAGAATATATTCTGTCAAGGGCTTAAAAAGTGCTTAACCACAGACGGATTTTACCGAGCCATTAATTCAGTTTTCGACGAAGGACACTCTACATAGAATAACTAATATAATTGTAATTGTATTAGAAAACAAAGAAATTTGTTCGTCGGTATTTTTAGACACCCAAAAACCTTTTTTATTGTGTTTGGTATAAAGAATTCCTATGTAATTTAAACCTACTGTTACCAAAATAATATGGCCAATTATAACGAACACAGCTGAAAGATATTTCAGAATCAAAATTGTTGACGAAGTGTCTAAATTGCATCCTATTAATTCTGCGGAGTAATTTCAGAGGGAAGTCTTAGGACCGATATTGTAGTTATTTCACACAAACGATATGCATCAGGTATCGTTTTATGCAATAGATGCATTAAAAAAAAAAAACATAAATTGAATTCGCATAAAACGATACTCTAACTTCATATAAAAATTAATGATTCTTTCCAAAATCCTGAAAAACCGCATAGATTCAAGTTTTAATTGAAAAATCAAAACAATATTTAACATTATTTACGAAAAAAAAAACAAAATGAAGCAAAAAAAAATAATAAATAAATAATAAAATAAAGTCTATAATTATGTATGTACGATCAATCATTCTGCATCGTTTTGGAATTGGTTCGACGTCACTTTTATCATTACATACCTATCAGGTAGTGCATACTTATGTAAGGGACTAGATCAACGAATTTTTAGAAAGTTTTATTGTTTCTGTTATTGCAGGATATGTAGTCAGTTATTAAACTTTGTGACTTTGAGTTTTTAAGTTGCCTATGCAACTCATAATATCCGGAAAACAGACCACTCAATTCGATTTGAATCTTCGGTGCTCTTTCGGTATCTGGGTCCATACTAAGGATAAGATTTTGTAAATCATTAACTTTGTTGAGGATTTCACCAATTTGTTTTGTATTGAATTGTACAAAACTTGCTTCGGAATCAGTGATTATATCAATGGTGCAAACTTGGTGCAAATGATGCAAAGATTTTAAAATCTATAAAAAAAACCAAAAAAATGCATTTAAAATCGTATAAATTTGAATTCGTATAAAAATTCCGCATAAAACTGAGTGTACCAGTACAAACAGGCTCATTCACAGATGACACTGTCATTATGGCTGCCCGTAAGGCTAAATTAATAAATTACAAAATGCAATAAACTGTATAGATCGATGGACAAAGAAATTTTTACAATTTCACGTAAATTTTATAATATCAACTACAAATAAGTTTTTATGGATGGAAAACTAGCACTATGTGCGAAATGACTCTGGATGCTAAACTACATTGTAAATCACATGTAAAGAAAACAGGGGCGAGTTGGATTTAAAACTAAGAAATATGCATTGGTTAACCCGTAAAAAATCAAAACTTTCTCTACGTAATCAGTTAATGCTTTAAATGCAAATTTTAAGACCAATAAGGGCTTGTGGAATCCAAATTTGGGGATGCGCTAAAAACAGTGTAATCGATGTCATTCAGAGCTTCCAACACAAAGTGTTTTAAATGCGCCATGACATATCAGAAATTTGGATATACGCAGAGACCTCTGCCTTAATAATGTTATTAAGGGTATTCATAGAGGGGCAGAAAAACATATGCAAAAACTAATGCAGCACAAAATTAAAAAATGTCATCTTTAGTGAGACCTACAGGCCAACAGGCATAGTAAGACATTTGAACACAAAAAACCACTTGACCTTGGAGGCACTTTGCATATGCAAATAATATTTTCTTTTGTTGCACACTTAAACTTAACTTGCTAGTTAGTCCATATGGACTAGTTGTAGGAATTTATAAAAAATTGTATTGTTAGTATATATTGTTTTGTAATAATAAAAACAAGCTGTGGGCCCTTAGTAACTGACAATTGAACAATACAAACAGAGGCAACAACGTCCACAAACAGGAAAAAATTTCCTGAGAAAACCAAAAATAAGGGGTGGATTTACTACCAAATAAAAAAAGTAAAAACCACTATTGTTATAAAAACTCAATTGTAGCTCCCAACTAGGAAGATTCAAAAAGAATCTGGCAATGAATTTACCAGTTCAAACAAATGTTGAAATCCCATTTTAAAAACAAACTGAAAAAATTTAAATGAATTAAACTAAATTTTTATGTCTGTATGTATAGGGTAGTAAATTTAGAAGTTTAAATTTAAAAACGCAATATAACAAAAACAGTTTGAAGTTTTGTTATTTTTTTGCTGTAAAGTACAATTGTTCCAAATGTATGTGGTCGTATCTCAGCAATGACATCACGAATGTTGGCCTTCAAATGCGCAATTATATAATTATTATATAATGTATATATATATATATATATATTATATATAAATTATATATTATTATATAAATTCGGAGAACCGGATGCTTCAAATTAAACCACCCGATAATAAGATATATATAAGAAATAATAACAAATGCAATACTCTATCAACCGGTTTATGCGAAAAGATTATTAGCAGAAAATTGGTTGGATAGCATATTTTTTAAAATGGATATGTTCAATTCAAAATAGAAGTGGTAGAAGAAGTAATACGCGTAATCACAGCATAAATTTGTTTCATTATAATAGGAATAATAATTTCCTTGAATTTTTTGAATAAATGCGTAGCAGTAAATTGAAGAAACGATATACCTCAATAGCAAATGAATTAGATAATAGAATGGCGGCAAATTTGAAAGAAAATTAAAAGTATCAAAGTAGATTTTGTAGGATTTTGTTAAAAAACATGTTCAGATCCGTTTGAACATGCTTGAAAAAATAGGAGTACT
>QOCX01000296.1:66938-100508 GCA_005959815.1 Sarcophaga bullata | reverse complement strand
ACATCTACAATGACAAATTGGCTTCGGTATATAAAATATATGCAGATAATTTTTTTTTTTTTAATTTAGGAACAAAATAATTAATTACGAAGGGAAAATAATCCAATTTACTTTAGTTAAGATACTGGCACCGACTTGTGACGAGTATCTATAACAATTCCTCACACAACAGTAGAATTTTTGGTAAGATCCTCAAAATTAACATGTAATTTTGACTGTAACACAGAAAATCTTAGTTCATTTATAGACTCAATGCTGTTATTGGAGTCAACAAAACTTTCTCATGAGTCAATAGTCATAACCCTAATTAAGCGCAATGTTAAGAGTTACTTTTAAATCTCACATGGATTACACATTGCCAAATATAAATATATTGAACATTTTTGGCTACATATTGTATGTTATAAAGATTATGGAAAAATAACATGGAGAGTTACTTCTTCTAATAAATTCCATAGCGAAAAATCAACCAACATCTACTTTGAAAGACTTCACAAATATGTTGTAATAACATACTGTTTGTCCCGATTATAGAATAGCAATGTTGATGTAGTCTATAAATATGTAGGACTTCGATTATGCCAAATACTCACTCCACTTGTTAATCCTTGATGTCGATGGTTTTTGGACGCTATTATTAGAAGATTCCTTCATTTATAAATAATTGTAAACATGTCTTTATAATTCATGTGTAAATAAAGAAAATGAAACTATCGCCATGTTTATAACTAAACGTCAGTCGAGTATATATACTGTACGATTTTTAGGATAGAGGTTAAAGCAAGAGCTTGTTTTCGACAAAACGTTATAATTTCAACTGCATCGTTTTATTAGAGTTTTTGCATTTTATATAAAAAGAAAGAGCACTAAAACTGTAAATATGTAAATAATTCAACGAGTAGCGAAAAAGTATTGCAAATTTAAATTGCACAGAATGTACAGTGTGGAACAAATTTTACATATTAATTAATTTTGTAATTAAATAATATAATTCAAAATATTTATTTTTAATTTTACGTTAAGTTTAGAGGCTCTAACATTTTCCGGCGGAATTGAAAAAATGGGCTCTCAAGGTTTAAATAAGATAGCCAATTTGTGTACTGGTCTTTGAAATAAACCATTGTTGGTTTCGACATCTGCCTCTCTATCCTTATCCTACCAGGATATACTTTGATAATTCGACCAAGAACCCACTTCATGGGTAGGGTATTGTCTTCGTGTATAACAACGAGTGTATTAATTTCTATATTTGACTTTGGATTAGACCATCGTCTTTATTGTATTAGTTCGTTTAGATAGTCGGTTGACCACCCTTTCCAAAATTGTTGTTTAGTTGCAACAATTTGTTTCCACCTCTGAAGATTAATTATCTCATGGCATGTTTGGTTCAGGTAGGGAATTAAGAGAACAGCCGATTAGAAAGTGACCTGGGGTTAAAGCCTCTAAGCCATTAGAATCCCTTGATTGACATATAATTGGTCGAGAGTTCATAATGGCTTCAATTTCTATGAGCATCTGCCAACGTACGATAGAGGTGACCTTTAGCACTCTTCACCGACGCTTCCCAAATACCTCCAAAGTGTGGAGCCCTTGGAGAAATAAAATTAAAATTAATAAAGTTTTCGAAGCAAAGCTTATATATTAAATTTTTAAGTCTCATCCGTAAACATTTTCCTAAGATCAAGAAGTTGAGCATTGGCTCTAATAAAATTAGTGGCATTATCACAATAAATATTCGATGGCAGGCTATGGCGTCCAATCAATCGTTTCAAAGCAGCTATAAACGCATCAGATGAAAGGTAGGATACTGCTCCTATATGTACTGCCTTAGAATCGAAGCATATGAAAATAGCTATATAGCATTTATGAGACTGTTTTCCTCTAATTTTTAAATAGGTAAATATGGGACCACAAAAATCAACACCACACCTTTCGAATAGCCTTGCAGGAGTAATACGTTCAGCTGGTAATCCACCCACGCCTATACCGTATACAAAAACGAACAGATTTTCTCAAAATATCTCTACAACCGACAATCCAAAAAGTTTGACGAGCAAAGGCTAATAGAGCTTTCGGGCCTGCATAGTAGTTTTTGACGTGTATATTACGTACTAAAACAGTTACGAAATGAGAATTCTTTGGCAACAGATTTTCGAGAATTGAAAAAAAACCATATACATTCTGTATGAAAAAAACCAAGCAATTTAATAGATGTTTAAAGTTGGTGATTTTTGCTCAATAGATTAACCTCTTTACAAAAAACTATTTTGTTGAATTATCCAAATAACACAGTGTAATGCACGCTGTAGCTCGTCTGTATTTTGTTTATGGCTTTTGTTTTGGTAGCGCTTTCTATACAACATACACGAAACATATGACACGAAATATTTTGCTGTATGATCTATAAATTTCAATATTAAATTTTCTGTCGCCTGACATTTAAATACAATATCATTTTGTAAAGCCAATAATGTTCTTGGGTATTTATTAGGAGTCGTGTACTAGATTGATGATGCTAAGTCAGATAAGAAGCAACCACGAGACAGAAAAGCATATTGATTCTTGGGTTAAAATGAGAAGAGAAAATTGTCCGATTGTTCTTTCATAAATAACGAATATTTTTGTTTTATATTGGCATCACGAGATAAACGTTTTTTCAAAAACCTAAATCTTCTTAAGACTGTGTTATACGACAAAACTAGAGTTAAGATATCGTTCATGAATGGTAACTTTACTTGAAGTCTTCCATCATTTGCAATTTCAACATTTCTAATGAAATTTATTTCACATGCTTGATGTTAAGCATTTTATTTTGTGTTGCGGGAGGTTGTTTCTTCCATAGACCATAAGATTTCTAACTGTTTATTTAATTTGTCGTCAAAGGTATCCAACACTATTGCATATGACTGGTTTTTTATATAGTATTTGATGTTCTATAACTTCCTAAGACTACGTAAAGTCTTGTAAAGTTGGTAAGCCATTCCCAAGTTTTATTTTATGTTTACGAAGAATTTCGGAAAAGGCGCCAACACCTATCAACGTAACAATTAGCTGGGATTGGCTGAATTGTTCATCAGCTAAATCTATATATGTATCCAGAAACGCGATTAGTAATGTAAAAGTTCATTGGGTATTCTTTGCTATTAAGACGAGAACGTGTTGATTTCAAATTTAATTTTTTTTACGTAAACCCAACTCCGGTTATACTTACAGACGTTTTTATTTTAGGTAAATTTAAAAGTATTGCAAAATTTTCAATAATGAGGTTTACTTGCTAGCACGAATCCAGCAGAGCTCTACAGAGTGTAAACGCACCAACTCCATTACGCACAAGGACGACAGCAGTAGCTAAAAGAACTCCATCAAAAGACTTAAGGGTTAGTTATTCCAGCATAAGAAATGTAAAATCGTAACGTACGTAGCCTTAAAAACGTTTGTGTAGTTATAGAAACGTTAAAAATGGGGCATATGCCAACGAAAAATGTACACAAAAAAGAAACAGAACACAAAGTAACACACATACGAACAAAACAAAATGCAAATAAATTGGTATACAGATATTTGCTCGAAGTCATTTGTTCAGAACAAAAGGTGAGATATTGTTAAATAAAAAGCAAAATTCAAAAAGTGACAATTGAGCATTAATTTGAAAGAAGTTATATTTGCTTCTTAAATTTTATGTTATTATTATATTTATTTTTATTCTTGTTAATATTATGGAATATTACATTTTTGGTTTACTCTGAGTCAATATTTATGAAATTTAAATATAAGTAGAGTCGAGTATTCCTCTCTTCAAATATTTTTTTATTAAATTGTAAATCAATACCTCTAGTTGGAATAGTAATAATAAAAAAATAAAAAAAAATAATTATGAACATTAGAATCGTGTGAGGATATGTATTTAAAAAATTTAAAGAATAAAGAAATTTATATATAAATAGAAAAGTACCAAAAACGGGATTTGCTTTACATTGCCACTTAAAATACGTACTATTTATTTATTTTGTTTCAAAGGTTTTTTATACTAATTACAGTGATAATACTAACAATAATAATTAAAGAAAATCATTTATTATGTACAATTTAAAAATTAATATAAACGATTAATATATATAAAAATACCAAAAAAATGATAATTCATACCACTTCGTCACTCAAAATACATGCATACACATTATTTATTTATTTTGATAAAATGTTTTGTTAGCACAATAAAAAATAACAATAAGTATTTATATCTTATATAATAATTTTTATTATTATTATTTTAATTAAAAATTTCATATAAATAAACATGAATGTACCAAAGAGGGCATTTGTGCCGCAATGCAACACTGCATACAATAGCTCCATCACTCATGTTTAAATGTCAAGTAATAACCTGAAAGAATTCTGTTTTATACAGAACGTCCCGTTTTGCTAACGATGCTTTGCATATGATAAAAAGTAACGTTTTTCCGGTACAGGAACTTTAACCGAATGCACATTTACAACTGCAGCTGATGATGAGTCCAAAGGAGGTGCTTGCATAACAGACGGCGGCAAATTAAAATTTTGTGTGGCGGCTGTTGTTTGATGAAGAATCGTGTGGAGGGATTTATTACAGTGTTTACATTTGTTTTTAGATTTACATTTGGAAACAACATAACCTTCTGAAAGACAGTTTATGCATAATCCTAACTTTTTCCTTGTTATGAAACGATTTTCACTATTCATAGCATGAAATTTTGAGCAGCCAGTCAGCCAATGATCTATACATTTGCATAAAGAATATGATTTCTCCGTAGTGTGAAACGAACGATAATTTTGTTGACGTTGACAATACCGTTTTTGGGAAGCTGATTTGAATTCCGACACTAATGGTATATTTTGAGAAGCTTCCAAGAATTGTCATCTACATTCTAAAAACTTACAAAAATTCATAATCTAATTTTTCTCTGAATCGTTGTCTGTTTTTTCGTTTATAATGTAAGTGATATGTGCGTTGCATATGTTATCTGAAACTTCCTAAAGACCTAAGTGAACTGTAAATAGCTGATCAACCAAACTTCGAAGTTGCATCCCGGATGACCTGTTCATGTTAGACAATTCATACAGGTTTTGAATGTGCTTCAAAAATATTAAAGTTTTGTTGGCATAACGCTCTCGCAATCGATTTATTGCTTTTTCATATTTTTCTGCTGTTATTTGAAATGCACGAATGGTATCTAATGCTTGGCCAGAAAGACAATGTAAAGGTGATTGAAGTTTTCGATGTTGGACAACGACGAGTCGTAATGGACGAATTGTTTGAAAGATGACATGAAGTTTTTGTATGTTGAATATTTACCATCGAAATTTGCCAATTTTAAACTTGTGCGTTGCAACGGGAACGGTAATTGGAGTGTCCAGATTTTGGCGTTTGTAGTTGTCGCCCAATAATCAATTGTTTTTAATTTAGTTTTGATACACAAGTCTTCACTGTCAGCTCTTTTGGATTTATTTCCTCTATGCTATTTTGTATAGTCCACAATTGCTTGAAGTATGCTTCGAAATCGATAAACGACATTCTAATTCTGCCGAAGACATAGCAGGCGCTATAAAATTTTTCATCATTGTTACGTTTGCTTTTGTTGTCTGTCGTCGTTTTGTAAGGGTCTCTAATTCGGCCATGTTCTAAAAGCGTTATTTAAATAAATATTCATAAGTCCTTTAATGCTGTTTGAGGCTTCGTAATTTTGCCAACAAAGATGTATGCACGCGTGTAGATCGATCTGTATGTTTAAATACAAACCACGAATTTTAATGGGCCGAAATTATTTTTTACTTTCGTCCTCACTCAGTCTTAACTTTCCAAAGTTCGCCATTCTAAACTCCTTTTGTGGTGGACATATACCTATGAAATGATCTAATATTTCGCATGCGTTCTTAGTACATATCATGCTGTAAACCTGAGAAGGGGTATAACGAAATTTGTTGCAGTTTTGTCCTCATTAAAAATCCAAGATATCGTATTTACGTTTAAGTAAGAATTGCTATATATCTTAATTCTTTTACCCAAAAGAGATTTTAACGTAACAATATTTAAGAGGATTGGTACGATAATCTATTTTCTGCGTACGTAAGACATTGTTCTGTTGAGATAATCAATGTTTAGTGCCAATGTAAATAAATGAGTTTCTTCCGCTGCAGTTTCTAACAGCAATGCGTAGTTTGGCGTAAAACTAAAAATTTTCTTAGTTAAATAACGGTGAATTTTATTCACTTCTTCATAGAGACTGAACTAAACCTGTTGTTATGTTATATGTTGACCAGGATCTCCTTTCTTATATTCATTCATTTTTTTATTTTTATTTTTTTTTTGTTTATTTATTTATTTTGTTTATAATAATTAATATAACACAACAAGATATAAATCTTATAAGTGATAGTGTTATGTTTAGAATCAATAAGATATAGAACATAACACAATTAAAAAATTAACAATTAATAAATTAAGAAACTGAGTAAAAATAGAAAATTAATACAAGTACCAAATATAAATAAAAATATATAAAAAAGTTAAAAGTTAAAAAATTGTAAAAATTGCAATATTTTCAAATATCGATCTAAAAAAATAAGAATAATTGTTTAGCCAATATAAACCTAAAAATAAAATGAAAAAATTTATAAAAAATTAAATTACATTAGAGCTCATAACGTTAACAATTTTTATTAAGAGATCAATTTAAATAACTCCATTTTGAAAGCATTGCATTGCCTAATTTTTGAATATAATTTGGAATTCCAAAGACTTGTAGTGTGTATAAAAAATTGTCGCTGTGACAGAAGAGTCATATACCGTTGTTGAATTATCTTCAAGTCCCGGTATGATCTAGCAAACTTAATGCTGTCTAATAAATATTTCGGCTGTTCTGTATAATTTTATGGAATAGAAAGAGGCATTTAATTTTCATATGATTATCAAATTTCACATAAAATATCTGGCGCTCTAAATATGGTCCCGGCGACCTTTAAAAAAGACATATCTTGCTATATTGTTATATGTTAACTATCGTAGTTTGTGAAAATTTCAAACCCATACAAAAGCACAGGAATAAAATACGTTTTAGCAAGATGCATACGAATGGCAAAAGGAGTTGAATCTATGACAGCTCATAAATTCCGAAGCATGTTATAAATTCAGCCAACATACATACATACATACATAATTGGCCATTACAACCCTTCAGTCAGGATTACGGCCTAGCTTCTCACACCACTTATGTTGTGTGTGTTAATTTTTATACATGAGCGGCGGGACCTACAGTTTAAAGTCGACTCCGAACGACAGATTTTTGAGAAACTTTTCATGGCAATTTTATTTACTCTCAGAGTTTTTGCCAGAAATCTACTGAGAGGAAGTCGCCGAAGAAATATTTTTTCATATTTCGTTTTTGATGTCTGACCGGGGATTCGAACCCTGGCCTTTCGTCTAATAAGCCAACACACTACCCACTAGACTACGGCGACTACAAACAACGTCACTTATATGGCTAGATCACGATAATCTGTCATTAAAGACAATGCCCAGATTTGTTGCAGACTTTACAAAGTCAATTTTAATTCCCTTTGTACGCAATTCAGGTATGGCAAACGATCTATTGGTTTTCGAAAGCATAATACTTTTGGACTTAGAGGAATTGATGCATAGTCCGTTTGCGAAAGCCCAACTGTCAATTTTCTCCAAATCGCGATTGATTGAGTTTAAACAATAATTAATATTCTCCTTACGACTACTGGTATAAAGCTGCACATCATCAGTATACATATGAACACTACAGTCTATCAAAACATGTGGTAGATCATTTATATACGTGCAAAACAACAGAATCCCTAGTATTGATGTCTGGGGAACACCTCTACTAATACTAAGAGAATCTGAAATATTGTCATTCAAATGAACCTTTTGACATTTGTTCAACAGATGAGAATAAATAAGGCTACAGCCGGAATTAAACAGTTTCCGGAGCTTATTCAATAAAACTTGGTGGTCGACTGTAACGAAAGTCTTGGTATGATCAAGAAGAACTGAAAACGCTACACTATTTTCATCTAACTTCAACCTAAGATCCTCAACTATATTTAATAGAGTGGTAGTACAATTCCTACCTTTCATGAAATCCGACTGACTAATAGCTAAATAATTGTGACTTTCCAGATAATTATTGATTTGTCGAGCCATAATGTTTTTCATTACCTTTGACAAAAACGGAAAAATAGCAATTGGCCTGAACTCATTGTTAGTTTTGGGAATGGGAAGGATTTTAGCTGGTTTCCATTCATCAGGAAAAGATGATTTAGTCAGCACTGTATTGAATAAATAGGTATAATAGGACAAAAGTCTAGGTGTCAAAACTTTCAAAAACAAAATATGTAATTCATCAGAATCAATTGCATTCGAGTTTTTTTTTATTGTTGTTTACAAAAATTAGATTATTACAAAATATGGTTGTTGCCCCAGCGTCCCCAGGGACATTTTTGAGGCCAGTTTGCAATGTATATAAAAAAATCTTATTAAGTTATCAAATATTCAAAATATGATTTAGAGAACAAAGAAGAAAAAAATTGTTTAAAATGTAATAATATTACAATAGAAGCATTTCCATGTTATCGAATAAATATTCTTTAATTCTTTTCTTAAAAATTAAAATTCTTTCTGTATTTTTTATATCTTCTGGTAACCTATTATATTCCAAACTACCCATAAAGTAACTTTTTGTTTAGTTTTTTCCAAACGGCAAAAACTTACACTCAGATTATTTGCGTTCCTTGTATTAAAGTTATGTTGATTTCGTGAAAATAGAATAGTATGGTAACCAATATTGTGTATAGGTTTATATACATACAGTAAAAGTTGCATTTTGTGTAATCCATATATAGGAAGAATTTTTGGTGATAGATCCTTATATAACAGTAACGTTGAAAAGGTTGAAGGCAGATTGAGTACTGTTTTTAAAGATCTTTGAAGTGATCTAAGCTCATTGCTTTTATGCCATGAATACACAATAGCTAATAGTAATTTATATGACTCTGAACTAAAGCCTGATAAATCAATAATTTAGTTTCAACATTAAATTTGTTTTTAAATTTATAAATCAAACCAGTAGCTGATGCAATTTTTGATTTTAAAGCCTTTATATGTAAATTCCATGATAAGTTACTTTGCAGGTGGACACCGAGATATTTCGTTGAGGGAACTTTGTGCAAAAGTTTACCATCCCCAAAAATACTAAAATTTTGTCCATCAACCATATGAGGCCTAAATCTTAAAACTTTTGTCTTTTCTGCATTTAAACATAATCTATTTAGCCTCGCATACTCCATAATGATTGCTGCATCGTATTCCATGTGAGCTTTTAGAGAAGTTTCATGTTTATATGGAGAAAAAACACTTATGTCATCATCATTTTAAGTCATTGAGATATATATTAAATAGTAAATGGCCCAATACACTGCCCTGTGGAACTCCATACTCAATTTTGATATTGTTTACTTCAACATATTGTTTTCTGTTGCACTTTTTAACTTTTAAACAAGGCTAGCGCTCTTCCTTCCACTCCATAATATACAAGTTTCTCAATAAGAATTGTATAATCTACAAGATCGAACGCCTTTGAAAAGTCGTAAAAGATACCCGCCACACCACTGAATCCTTAATCTAAACCTTTACATTTATCATTTACTACATTTATAACGGCTTCTTCTGTACCAGATCCTTTTTTGAAACCATATTGGCGTTCATATAATAGACTGTTATCGTTAAAATATGACGAGAGTTGTTTATGGAGTATTTTCTCGAAAATTTTGTCAATAATTGAAAGGGCTTTACATTTATTGGCGAAGACATATCTGATTCCTACCCTCTTGTATGGATGCGAGGTATTTGCGGGTTTGGATTCTATTAGCAAAAATAGACTTAAATTACTTACAACAACATAGCAAGATATATTTTTGGACGCAGCAGATATAGTAGTATATCACATTTTTCATACAAAATATATAATATGACACTTGAAAACTTTTGAAATATCGTATGCTGCTCTTCTTACACAAGATTTCTATGTAAAGGAACCAAACTATTTATTTAGCAAGCTCCAGTTTTCTAGAACCAATAGGGATTAGGATAAACGCCATAAGATACAGGAAACAGGTGTCTGAAAGACATTTTTTATTAATTGCTTTATTAATGCTATACGTTTATGGAACCAACTTCCGCCAGAAATTCAATGCAAGGGCAATATAATGCAATTTAAAACGCAATTTCAACACACTTTTCTTTTCTTTAGATTTATTCATTTGCTAGGCTAAATTAAATTTAATTAATATAATTTTACTTTTTTTTTTTTTTTTTAAACATTTTTGTGATTAATTAATCATTATATTTTATCATTTATATTTTATACTTAATTTTTATAAACAGTACTTTTAAATAAGATATTTATGCTTGTTGTACTGTTTTAACAATAAATAATAAATAAAAAAAAAAAAAAAAATAAAAAAAAAAAAAAATATAGTCATAAGTATTGACGATTGTATTTAATTTAATGCGATAATATATAATGGTCAGGTTAATTGCAAGCAATAGTACCATAAGAATATCATCTGTGTGATTGCTACTAAACATGTAAAGCATGGTTTCTGACGCTTATTCAGTATTATGAAACAAAATTTTTTGTAACTGAACTTGAAAATGCTGTCAAGTAAATCAGATTTCGACGAATTTTGCCCAAACGATTATCATATTGATTCACATAACAGACCATTTCCAGGTATTGACAATGTCAAGTTATAAATTTTCCATAAAGTCAGAAAAGAGTTAAAACTTCATGTTTGGAGATCTATAAAGTGATGGCAAATTTTAAAGATTTTTCCATCCATTTTTAAGGTTCCTCTAACGATAATTGTTATGGCATCAATAGTCTTTGCTTTCGCAGCTTTCTATTTTATATTCTAATGCCTTTTGGCTTATGTGTAAATCGATGAATTGCTGTAGCACATGTATGGGCATTATAGCCAAAGATATTGTAATTGTATTGCTTGATTTTGGAAATTTAAAATTATTTAGTTTGAATTTGGTTAAATTTTTCGATGAAGAAATGCTCGCATGTTTAGCATGATTATAATATCAATCAGTGCGGACATTTTATGAATGAATAAAAGGTTTGCAAAGAAATTAATTTTCAAATATATTATTCATATAAAGAGAAGAAAACAAAAATAAAACTATAGTAATTAAAGATAAAAAAAATAAGGTATAAATAAATTCAAATCTATTTGAGCTGCGACAACGCAGGATTTTCCAAGATGATGATCTTCAGTTCTTCCCTCACCTTATTTTTATTTCATTTTTGATCAATTTTGGACGTGATATTGCGCTTCGCTTGACGTAAATTTTTCCATTGTAGGTATATACAGAGGTATATTCAACTTCCTTTAATGACTTCCCATATTCAAAAATTTTTAGAGTTTCCCGGCTTAAATAGTCATTAATATATATATCTTTTGTATTTTCCTTTCCTTTTAGTTTAGATCTTGCAGCCATTAAAGTTTCCTTTGATTTTTTGGAATTCAATTTAACAATTAGAGTGTGTTTATTTCTTGATAAAGTTTTATTTTTTATTATATACGCATTCTCAATATTTTCTTCTTTTACATTAACTCCAACATTGTTTGAAATTTTTAATAAGGCATCTATGGCAGTCTCATTTTCATGAACTTCAACACCTCTGATTACACAATTTTTGCTGGCTTGTTAATTACTCAAAAATTTTACAGTCTCCTTTCAATTCTTTCACCTCAGTTTTTAAAAAAATGTTTTCCTTTTTAACAGCATCAATTTTCTTTCTATTTTCTACCACCCCTTGTAGTATTTCATCATATTGTTTTGATGTAAAAGTTATTGCATCTCTCATTTCGGACAGCTGATCGAGCTTAGTTAATTGTTTTCTTATTTCACATAATTCTTCTTTAACGTCACCACCACCGCTTTATTTACATTTATGACACGAATATTCTTTTTCCTCATTGTTTACCAAATCTAAAAATTGTTTTTTGCTTAAGCCAGTACAAGATACGTGATAGTTGTTATTGCAATTATCACACACAATGCTATCATGCTCTTCTTTCACCTGTTTTTGCAGTGTCCACAATAAACAATAGTTGAATTCACAATCTTGGGCAAATGGTCTGGCATCATGGCATTTGCAAATGTTGGGTATTTTTTTACCATACACTAACAAAATCTACACAAATACCCTTGCCACGGTGTGGCGAATATCCCACACTAAAAACCATAGTCTATATTTGCCATGCTTAAGCAAATGAACAGCTGATCGTAAAAATAAAAACGTTGAAAAATAAAGTTACTACAAAATGGAAACGTTCAACAAACAAAAACGACGAAATCAAGACTCTATTTTCTGTTCTTTTAAGCTTCCCTTCGACATATTTTTATATATTTTATTATTTTAAACTGCACATTTTTGAAATAAAGTAAAAGTATTTTTTTTTGTTTTGATAATCAGCTGTGTGTTGAGTAGTTTGCAATAAGTGTTGCAAAGTTATATAAAAAAATCGCTCACAATTAACGGCAAATATTTACAATGGTATAAATTTACCATCTAAATGCCCAAGATCGTGAATTGCGCTAATCTTTCTATTCAAGCTGAGACGAGTTTTACCTGGCATATTTCAATTGTCCACTTATTAAACGCAATTTTTATTGTTTTGCAGAAATTGTAATTTTGTAAATTTCACAGCCGAAATACATTCCCAAAATTTTGAACTGATCTACACAATAAAAAGTAAAGGACTATTGTGGAGGGACACAACAAAGGTCATCATACAAATTAAAATTTACAAACTGGTCATTAAGTTGATTCACGTCCACATCGAAATCAGTTTAAGAATATTTTCCGCCAATTCCTGTTTCACGAATAACATTATATATCGAAAAAATAGTGGTTTTACTAAAAGCAATAGATGTGCATAGAACTCGTTTGGGGCGTTAATAAAAATTTCGTAGGGTACTCTATTCTCTCCTGGATCTTTATTCAAATTCACTTTATTTAGCATGCGCTTCATTTCATATAGTGTAATGGGGCTATCCAGTAAAGTATTTTTGCGATATATTGGATGTGGATAAGCAGCAACTATCCTCAGTAGACAAAATATCATCAACAGTGAACCGTTATACGAAATACTACATATGCACTTATACTAATATTTAGGTATACTAGTGTTATACATTTGGTATTACAATTCTTTGGTCCATATGGCAACCTTTAAACAGCTGTCGTTAAAAATACTAAGGGTCATTATTACAACTTGCCGATAAAGTTGGGTTTAATTAAGGATACCTTATCTAATGGGAACTGCAAAGTTACCTGTAACTTATTTTCGTTATTACAACTTACAGATAAAATAAATTTAACTTTCTCAAAAATATGGCAATGCTGGTGCATTAATCATACCTTTTGCCACTTTAAAAAGTTCTTTTAAAACGCAGTGGCAACAACGTGCTTTCTTCTTTGTTATGTATATTATTTTATTATTGTCATATCGAAAATAATATGTATAATATGGCAAGTTCAAATATAAAGTGAACTTTAAATGTTAAAGGTAGGATGATCTTCCCTTTGGCTTAACGCTCACTTCTATCTTATTGGATACTCATACTAATGAAAGAAAAAATTAATCTGCCTGTTAAAATCCTCAACTTAGTTAGCGGCAAGTTGTAATAATGGCCCTAAAAGTAACTACTTTTAAGCTTTTGTAAGAATAAAATCACTTGCCTTTTGAATACCAGGAAGTATTCACTTGTTTTTAATAACTATTTATTAAAAAAAAATTAACATACAATAATCGATTTTTATGACTTCTATTTATCAGTACTTTTACATCATATAGAACTTTAGAGTTGCATTTTAGTAAATAATTATAAAAGTCATAACGCTTCATTTCATAATATAGAATTTTTTCCGTAGACTTGGGAAGAATATTTTTTTGCTACAACAAAGTCAAATGGTTCATTGTGGCGGGCAATCAGTATTCTTTAAGAGCAGTGATTAGGCAAGAATCCAGGTTGAAGAGATAATCTGTTTGTTAAATATTAAACTACCGACCTCTATCTGTAGTTGATAATTCTCGTGTTCACTAAGATTTGGGTTTCGAGAAAAAACTTTAAGATTTGTATTGTATTGCACTTAGAATTATAATGTCAATTTTTATTAACATTTCCTTCCTCTCGTTAAAATACTTCTTAAGCCTTGTCAATATAAAAGTGGAAAGCTATATTGTTGATCGACAATTTGTAAAATTTCAAGTTTTAGTGCTTTCCAGTCGGTGTACAACGAGGGACCAATTCTGTGTATATACTTTGGATATGCTTTTGAGTAGTTATACCCTCATTTCCATCTTTGCTGATTATGTCGCTTCTGTGAGCGTGCATAAGAACATGCACGGACCTTATTGCCACCTACGGAAACAATTTTCCAGGTAAAGAAGTCTTACTGTATTTGGAGAATAAAAGTAAATAAACAAAAATGTGTTCACGTAACATACATACGAAAACAATAATACCCGGCATCCCGTCCGTATAAATATCCAAATAGTGTCTCAATACTCGCACATGCAATATCTCGGCATTCACCTTGATAGACTCTTGTCGATGTTTGATAATATCGATACTGTAGAATTCACTTCACAAACCCATGTTATGTTAAGTTATCCAGTTATGGGTAGCTGCCTCTAGTCCCCTAACTAAAATATAGTCCAAGGCGGCAAAACAAACACACATAAGGATCTCAAGATATAAGCGGTTAAAATCGAAAATGTAAAAAAATTCTTAGAAACACCTTAAACTGCCGCAGCTACATTTGTCAAAAAATGAGCGACACTGCAGCTCTTATTTCCAAAAATAATACACTCATAAAAGTAAAAGTGTTGACAAAATCATATCTTTGCTTATAAAAAATAATAGAGTAAAAAACCTAGGGATCCGAATTGTATCTGCCGAAAGTCAACAAATTGAAACAAGTAGTTAATTGAAATTGGCATTTGTAAAAAAATATATATAAATGGGCTTTAACACCTCAAACTTTCGCGATACTATCGTTAAAAATTGAGAGATACTACACCTTTCAGATAATATTATATATAGGATTATACGTTTATTCCTGGTGTCCATTTATTTTGTGTTATTTTTTATACTCATTAACACATTAACCAAATTGTTTGAAGATATATTTAGAGCCATTATTACAACTTACTGTTAACTAAAGGGACGATTAACTTTTTTTCATTATTATAAGCAGACAAGGTAGAAGTGAGCGTTAAGTTAAAGGGCGGATCATCCTGCCGGTAACTTTTAAAGTTAATTCTATGTTTGAACTTGCCATATTATATATTGTTTTCAATATGGAAACTTCAAATTTAAACAAAATGAGCATATGCAACAAAAAAAAAAAAACGAAGCCCTTCGTTGCCACTGCGTTTAAAAAAAACTTGTTTTATTGACAAAACTTGTTTTATCGACATTGCCCCGTCACTGCCATATTTTTGAAAAAGGTAACTTTATTTTATCAATAGGTTGTAATAAATTTAGCTAAAGTTACCTTTAACTAAATCCAGCTTTAAAGGGAAGTTGTAAAAATGGCCCTTATAGTGCTTACTTTAATATTTTAATAAAAAATGCAAGTATTTCGGAAAAACTTGTTCTTTATTTCTCTAGCGTTTCTTTCGTTAATGTTTAAATTTAACAGAATAACACAAGAGTTTCACAACGCTGTGTAGTTGTATATAAGTAGAATATTGAAAGTGTTGCCGCAGCTACTCTCCTCCAAAAGAAGGAGATGGAGTTTCTGCAAATGAACCCGATTTCCTTCTTCTATAGGTTCTCAAAGGTACTGGAGCGATGTCCGCTATTATAAACGTCCAACTAAAATGACGTCGAAGTCCAAGAACAGTTTTAAGAAATTTATAATCATATTGTTACGTTTTTACTTTTTAAAAACGTTAGAAATATGAGCTCGTAGATTGCCAATAAATATAAAAATAAATTTGAGTTTAATTTTAATTAAATTCTTTATTAATCGCATAATTTTGTGTGCCACTGTTCACAACTGGTTCTAACAATAACAATGTTAGATATGTTTTTGTAAAATGTAAAATGTTTTTTATAAAAAATATATAATCGAAGATATCAAAAATACTCCATTCAGCCTTATTTTAGACGAAGGAACTGACATGTCAGTTGTAAAATTGCTTGGTGTCGTTGGAAGGTATTTTAGCAGAAAAAGAACATGTTTGTTACAACATTTCTTGGATTAATCGACTTGGTACCACTGATGATATTCTGTTTGGATTAGAACGCCTAATAAATATTCTAGAGCTTGACTTTAAAAATTTAGTATCCAGGAGAGACAATGCAGCGGTTATGACTGGAACCCACAATGTTTTACACAGAATAATTGTACAAAATTACAATTTTGAAAATTTGATTTTTAGCAGTACGTGCGTTAACCGAAAAAAGCTATCCAAATAATTTGGAATTCCTAGTTAAAGAATCTCATAACTGGTTTTTCATTCTCCAGTTAAACAAAAGTTATATGCCAAAATTTATAAGATACTAAACAACGATGACATGGATTCACAAAAAATTCCAATGATGTCTAATACTAGGTGGTTGTCTGTAGAAAAAGCCGTAAAGGTAATACTAACGATGTGGCTGGAGTTAAAAACTCATTTTAATTTGTTAAAAGACAATTGTTTTGTTTCTAATTTGTTGAGAGACATGTATAATGGCAACAAAAATTTAATATATATTGCTTTATTTGGGTTCGATTTTGAAAGAAGTGCAAAAAGTTAATTAGGCATTTGAGGTAGTAAATGCGGACCACGTGACACTATACAATGATTTATATTACTTATTAAAAAGTCTTGCAAACCGAATAATAGTCCCGAATGAAAACTTTGATTATTTAAAAGGTGATTTAAATGAGCTTGTTTTGAAAAAACTTGACCATAAGGTCTATAAATATAGTATTTGTATAGTGGATCAGTTGAAACAAGGTATTAGGCGAGAAAGGAGCAACATAACCCCGGAATTTTATGCCCATCTCGTGCCTTTAATGCCTCTACATTCGGAAAAAGTAAAAAAGCAAAACTATTTTGGTTCCAACCGTAAAAAAAGCCCTTTTATTTGACTGTCCAATTATGCGTTTGACGTGAAATTGGCTAACATTTTTTCCTTTTTTGTTTTAAAAATATTTTTAAATAAAAAATACAAAGTATTATACATTGTTTAAAAGCTGTTTTAATTACCTATAAGTGCACATCAATTTAAAATAATTTTTTTTAATATATCCATTAAAGTGGAAAAATCAGCTTTTGAATGATATCATACCTAGTGTCCAATTATACGTTTGAGCCAATGTATATGCATTTTAAAATAGCGTCGTCGGCCTTATTTATAAAATCTATGACCCTTTATTGCATATTGGAAATATTTCTGTTCATTGTAATTCAAGATCTGGGATTTATGATTTGAGTAGTTTTCATTATAATTATTTCAATTTTTATTATTTAATTCTCACACTGAATGTACAACAAAAATTATTTACTCATTTATGTTTTAAGACTATAGCAATATAGTAGGAAATTAACTCAACTAAATATATCTGGTAAGGATATAAACAAAAAAAGAGATTACTTTATTATAAAAAATTTAAAACATTTTAAACGATTTAACTTATTCTATCTCTGACGCTAATATGTGGTATAGAACATAAATTCAATAAAATAAATTATGTATAAATCATATATTATTCAGTATTTATAAAAGTTACTGACTTTAAAGGTATAAAAATAAAGGTATAATATATATATATATATAAAAATAAACATTTGTCAGCAGATGGTTTGGATTTACGATACATTTAGTGAAGCCAAATTCTTTCTTCTCGAAAAATGTTCAGTTTTTTGATCATCAAACCTCGGCCTTGAACTTGAATACTCATCAGCTGCAATATGCTGAAGTGGAAGTTTCTCGAAATCGAGCTGTTCTTCCCATTTCGATTTGGTGACTGATTCTACCTTTGACATCACTAAATGTATAAGAATGGCAATTGTGATCTTTTTATCATCACCATTTGACAATAAGGAATCATAGATCGCCGATACCGTGTCCATCATGCTTCGGAAATGAAGGTTTTGAGATTTGTGGCAAATCGAAAAGTTGTCTTATATTGTCAAAAAATATAAGACATTCATTGTCATACACCTTCTTCAGACTTTTGTTTTGGGATAATTTTCTTTAGAAATCTGAAAAGCTTTTATTGTACCCAAAGCTTCGTCGGAAAAACATGATATTAAATGATTGAACTTCTCTATATCTGTCAACGTCGGATCATTGTGGGCCAAGTTCTCGACCAAACTCATAAAGTTCTTATAATCGGAGTATTTTCCGTTAGGGAGTTTCATGTTCGGGAGCCTCGACTGGTGTCGTTGCCCTAAAAAGGACATTTCCGGCACATTCTTTTGCCTATTCTTAGTGAGGAGACTCAAAAACAATTATTTAGAGGTCACAAAAATGTCTTTAAACTAAGCTCTGTCATTGTTTTCAATATCCAAATTATCCACATCAGACTGGAGCTGAGTCAATATAAATTTTTAATATGTCGAGGCGACATTCCAACTCGATTGGATTGAAAGAAATCGTCTTTTCCAAAATGGATTGATGAATTCTAATTATGTTGGCAACAACCTTAGCTTTCTTTGAAATCAATTTCTCCAAACTATCCGATTTGGAGGGAGAATCCTGTCTCTTCCTACTAGTCATTTCCAATCAATTTATGAACTCAAAGCAAAGCAAATATAACCAAATCAATTAATTAGTTAAATGAAATTTCCAAAAGACAAATGATTTGCTTTGGACTAGTGAATTTAACGAAATTATCAAACTCTCGTCGTTTGCAATATACTCGGATTTGCTGCCTATCTCAGTTCTGTTATTTGAGCTTATGTAGATACTGGTTCCACAATCGAAATAGTTCAGTGACAATATAGGTCTGTTCACCTCACAGCCTTTGATAAATATAAGATTTATCAAGTCAAATTCTCTAATAACGAATTTGTTATAATAAAACGAGTACAATGTATGAAATTCGAAGGTAGTGTGAACACGCGATCGATTTTGTACTGAATTATTATCTGAAAATTGAATTTCGTAGATAATGTAAATAGTTACACTGTAAACAGCTGTGAAAAGTATATAGTATAAACCGCTGTGAAGTGTATATACTGTCAATGGTAAAGGAACGACGGAATGGAACACTGATCATATGAAATTTACATTATATAATATAAAGAACAAGAAACAATTTGATTAAAGTTAACAAAAAGCCCGCGAATATTTTCGTGTTTTAATTTTTCTATAAAATATAAATTATTTTAAAATCGAAATACTGACGATAAAAAAGTTAATATAAAATATAATAATAATAAGAATATAAATATATAATAATAATAAGAATATATAATAAGATAATATATAATTCGCGAAAAAATACACGTTTGTTCTGGTTGGTTCTAATGACAACACCAACACATACGACTTATCAATACTTAAAAGTGATACTTAATAGAAAGTAATGTATGTAAATTTCAAAGTTTGAAATGTAAAATATATTTTTTTTATGCGTCCAACAAGAGGCAGTTTTTGAGTAAATCTCAAAAACCTCTTAAACTTGATTAGATTACAAGTTTAAGGTAACAACACAAATATATTTTACACTTCTTACCTCTTAAGAGTCAGAACTACTCCCCTGATTCCTTTCAGCGCGACACAAGATACACCTGCAACGACGGGACATCTGGATGAGTCTTCACTTTATTTTAATGTAAGTATTACTTTGTTTTTTTTGATGTATTTTGTTTTATGTTTTAATTAACACTTTTCTTTTTTATTTATAAATTATGTATATTTTAACAGTTTCAATTTTATTGTATTTTTTGATTCACACAAAATTTTTTGTATATTAATTATTAACAATAATAATAAAACGCTTTTATTTTATTTCTTTTTTGTTATTCTATGGGATCTTTACTGTTTAATTGACATTTTGGGTATTCTTGTAGAAGAAATATTCTTAGTGTATATATATTATTAACTTAATACTTATAATCAAAGTACATTTTTTTGTTCAATATTCTTTTTGTTTTTAGTACACCAAGATTTTTTGTATTTTTTGTGTATTTTTATCAATCACTATATCGGTTTTTTTTTATGTGTTGTAACTTGAATTAACTTATCAAATTATATTTTACAAATTTTCACAAGTCCTTGCTCGGGTCCCAAAATGTTTCAATTCTAATATTTTTTTGAATTATTTTTCCTTTAAATTAAACAAATTATAATTTAACACTTACAAAATGAAACTGGTAAAATCTGTAAATAAAATACAAACCAATATACAAAAAAAAACCCGAATTTCGATAAGAAGTATAAACCGCACTGGATGAATTATATTTCACATCTGAGAATTCAATTTATTTTATTACTTCAGTTTACTTAAGACTAACTTATATCTAATAAATGATTTCGTTTATATTTCTATTCAGCACAACCGTTGGTGTTGAGTGAACAGACAAACAACACAACCGTTGGGTTAATTGAACTTAAACATATTGACTTTGCTAGAAATATTGATTTGCAATTTAATAAAAAAAAACCCGCAAAAAACATTTTGAATTTGAATAGAACAATATTCGACTATACTTATATCTAAATTCCATAAATATTGACTCAGTTCAAACCAAACATGTAATATTCCATAACATTACAGGAATAAGAAAAAATATAATAATACAATTAAATTTAAATATAATTTCTTCCAATTAAGACTCAATATGGTACTTTTTGAATTTTGGTTTATCTTAACATTACTAACTTCGTGCAAATGCCTGTATACCAATTTCTTTGCATTGTGTTGTGTTCGTGTGTGTGTTGCTTTGTGTTTTGTTTCTTTTTTATTTACATTAACTACAAAATCGTTTTTAAGGCTACGTACGTTACGTTTTTGCGGTTTTTTCGCATGAGTAACCAGCCCTTAAGCAATGTGTGTGAATTCTCTCTACACAATTGTGATATGAAATGGTAATCCTTGTTTTACACTAATTTTCTTTACTGAACGTCTTTGTAGAATTATGTATTTATTATTACATATTTTTAGTCATTTAATATATTTAATAATTCATTTATTTATTAAGTAAAAGAGTAAAAGTATAAAATAATGGCAATACCCAATTAAAACTAAGATAAAACCACTTTACGTCTTACTTCTTCACTCTCTACTCTACAGCTGTCCGTTTTATAATTCAAAAATGTCATCTTCGTTAAATTCATTTCATTTTATACTGTCTTTCGTTCAGTCGTTCGTAAGTTAACCCAACATCGTGTCAGTTCATAATAGTCCGATCCCACATATATATATGAGCCGTTTATTTAAAAAGTGGCATAAGTCACTTCTGAAAAAAAAATTTAGTTAATGGCAACACTAAATACAATTTAACAGTATCTTTACATTAAAAAAAAAATTAATTATGAAACTCAAAATAAACGGCTCATATATAACTCTTCGAACTCGAAGACTATAATATGAAAAATTATATGCAAATATGTCTTCAATAATGTTTTGTGAGAGAATTTGTGTTGGTACTGGACCAGATTAGTGCTATCAATAAAATAGCATATATGAAATAGAAGTTTTAAAAACACCATGTATGAAATATAATCCAAAAAACGTTTTAGTGGCACCATCGATAAAGAATGGAACTGTTGTTGTTTTTATTATAACTAAAGTTTAGCTACTAAACGCATGCAGCTTACCTTATATGCATTTTCATATACATATTTTGAGCCATAAAACTAGTTGTGTTCAAAACATATCGAAACCTGTCTATGCAGCACTGTACTACTTCGATAATTTAAAATACGACACGGGGGAATTCAATAATAGTGAGTGACTAATTCGAAAAACACATATGTACATATGTATTTGATGTTGACTCAAACCTGTTATATTTGAAATATTATTTAGTACATAATATTTATTATTTAGTATATAATATAATTTCAAAGAAACTCATTTGAATTTTTTTATTTTATAAATTGTTTTCACAATAATTTTTTTTGCTTCAACACTATTTTTTACTTATTGGTTTACAACAAAGGTGTCAAACAAATTTTCAAAATTCGAAAACAAAAACCATTAAACACATGAACTCGTTTTGCGCAAAATAAGTTGTTTTGCAACTTGCAATTGCAAAGTTGTTGCAAAATGTGCCCCAAACCTCTGATGTGTTGGTTTGTATGATGTTGGAAAACACACAATTATATTTAAAATCCCTGAAATAGAAACAATTGTCTTAATCTAATCAATAATATAATTTACAGTTTCAAATATCTGTGACAAATACTATCACTTCCAAATATGAGGTTCGTACTGTTACTGTACGAAAATTAGTACAAAAATAGTCAATTGTATACAATAAATTGTGGTATAGTTATAGTTATAATGATCTGTAATTAAAAAAAAATATATATATTTACAAAACATATGAAATGAAGTAGTTAATTAAAGAACTCGGACATTTTTATTTATTTTGTGAAAATATACCCAGTAATGTGAAAAACATCAATATAAAAGATAAATAATAGTCAATGGAATTAAATTAATACTTGTAAAACTGATTGAATAAAGCCATTTATATATTTATGAATTACGATACAATTACAAATTATATTTAATTATTAGGAATTGAGTAACGTAGACCTTATGCTCGAACCCACGACTTTCACGCTAATAGTGTAGAACACTACCCACTACATTGCCAGGACGCCTTAAATAAAGCCATCTTAAATTTTTATATTAAACAACTTCTTCTGTTGTTCTGTTATAAATAAATTCATAGTTAATATTGTTTGCTGTAATAACGGAAAAAAGTTTCATAAAATTCCTCTTGTTACTTACATTTAGAGTGAAAGTATTGCAAACTTTCACTTGCTTTTTCTCGGCTGTGTATGTTTCAAATCATTGGAGATCGTATAAGTAATATAAAAAGCACTTATGAGTAATTAAAACTAGAAATTAATTGTTAGTTTAAAAACTTACTCATCTTGTATTTATAAGTTGGGTTTCTTTTGATCTCCTCCAGTTTAAATGAAGTATAGCTGATTGGCGTCGGGATAATATCTTATAAAATGTATTTGCAAGTACTTGCACGAACACAAATAATGTATTTCGTACTTATTAATATGATTTAATTGTCCAAATATAAATTTAATACTATTATTATTATTATTATTTTTTTTTTCAAAAAGTTAATTATAACGCTAAAAATATTTAACATAATTTATTTTTCAAGTCATGAAAGGCTGTAAGACATATAACAGTAAACACAGAAATCTAAATTTAATAAAAATACTCGCTCAGCCCATTAATTAATAATAAAGATCGTTAAGATCACACCATCCATCTTTTAAAATGTTCACTTTTGATTCATGAATTTTGGTATTTTATCGTATAAAGTCCTTTAATTTCCTGGATTTTTTTCTTGCGCCCATTTAATGCTATAACCGTTAAAAAATAAATTCGCGTACTTATTGAAAAAAAAAAAATACATGAATGATGATTTGGCAAATCGGAGTGAATAAGTGACAGCTATTTTCAACAAGATGACCATTTTTGACTAATAGTTTGAAAGTTCCTTTTGGAAGACCAAATATAATTGGATTACATTATAAATTGTTTTATGGTTTTAGTTTAAATTTCAAAGTTGATCTAAAAATGTTATTCGTTATGATTAATAATATCTAAAAAATCTGCACACATCAACAGCTTTTCAGATTGATTTTCAAATTATGAAATTAGTATACCCAAATGTAATCATAGTAGTTTAGAAGACGTTATTAGACTAGAGTTTGTGTGTTCAAACCCCTGCCCGAACAAAGCGAGATATGAAAAAAAAAAATATTTTATATCGGTTACTTTCTCTCGTAGTTATCTTGTGCTAAAAAAACAGTTTGTAAAAAAATTGCCATCGAAAGGCATTCAAATCTTTCGTTAGGAGATGCTCTTAAACTGTAGATCCCAGAACTAATTTTTGGTGTGAGAAACAAGGTCATAAAACTGACTAATGGTCTGTAATGATCAATTAAGTAAGGAAGTTCTATAAACAAAAACCACCACTGCCAATTTTGCGAATATAATAATTCGAAAATATTTTCCAATTTTTGTTTTCGATGAAATTTTAATCCAACTTTTTTAACTTTTCACCATCATAAATGTAAAGTTTTGTTAAATATTATACTAAATACTCGCTTTTACCTACAAACTTAAACAAGCAAACTGGGTGTGATCATGTTAGTATTTTAAATTTATTAAAATTTAGTTTATTTGCTAAATGAATTCAGAGTATCTTACACGCTTTGTTATTGGCGCCAATTTGAATAATGATTACTGCTATTATTAATTTTGACATTTGCGCATTTCACTTTTATTTCTAATGATAAGATAATAATAGAAAAAAATTTAATTTAATTTCTTAAATCGTTCCAGTAGGGAGTTGTAGTTAATACATTGGGACGTAAATATTAGCAGCATTTTAATGCTTGAAACTAGACTATTAGTTTTAAGTATATCTTAAAAGGTAGAAGGACTAAATCAGATTAAATTTTATTTCTCTTTCTAAAAAAAAGAAACTCTTTATATACGAAATATACATAAATAGAAAAAACCATGTTTAGATCAACAGTAGGATAAGTCTTTCAACAGACTAATTCAAAAAAAAATAAAATATATTTGAGGTATTTGTTAAATGATTTTCATTGATTTTGTATAAGTAATTTCTTTAAATAAATATTTTTTATTTTATTTAAAATTATTATATTACGAACTGAGACCAGACCAGAGTCTCTGGGGAAATCGAACATAAGATCGTCACGCTAATAGTCTATCACACTATCCACTAAACTACTAGGGCACCTTTAAACAAATATATTAGATGATTAATTATCATTTAGTTTTTGCTTTGAAAATTTTCATCGAATGCAATGCTCGCGGCTTATCTTCCCAATTTTTTAAAAGTTACAGAAAAACTTAAAACCGTGTTGGACAAAGTAACAATACTGAAGCATATCTAAATAAACTGTTATCCAATGGTTTTGCAATAAAGAAATGAAAGAGGATACAAAATCACAAGGACTTCTATTGATAAAAAAGAAATAAAAATGCGACACAAATATAAATTAATATTGATAGTATAACAATTACAACAAATGATCATTACACCCGAGCCATATTAATTCAAGGTTATCGTATGTCTACAAAAAATGTATAAAAAATATACAAGAACAAGTATAGGCATTAGGGCGGTTAAAAGACATCAATTGTAGATTTGCCTAATATGTGCCAAAAGACTGGAAAAAGTAATTGACAAAGTTTCAGTCCAATCGGATAATGCTAACGTATGCCTCATTGATGTTAAATTTAGAAAAAGCAGAAAATTTTCATTGTAATTCGTAATTTTTTGTTCTTATAAGTGTAACCATTCATTTTTAGTAACCTGACTCGAGTCTAATCGTAGCGATCATAGCGGATATCTCAATACTAGTGTATGTATATCTAATTTAACTACATTTTGTAGAATAGTGTTCGAAACACGTTTCACGAATTTTTATACTATATTATTTATACTTTAATTATACTATATATTACATTATATTTTTATAATATCTTGTTGTATTGTAAAACAAAAAAATAATTAAAAATGTAAATGAAAATATTTTATATATGTTAGTAAATTAACAAATAACAAAACAAAAAAAAAGAGAGAAGCGTACATTCAGATTAGGGATGATAAACGGAAATGATTTTTAAAAATCCCGAGACTTGGGATTTCGAAATATCGAAATATCAAAATCCCAAGTCCCGGGATTTTTCGAGCCAATTCAGGAACGAAATATTCCGTCTAGCCTAGTAGGTAGTATGTTGGCTTATTAGACGAAAGGCCAGGGTTCGTATTCCCGGTCAGACATCAAAAACGAAATATGTAAAAAAATATTTCTTCGGCGGCTTCCTCTCAGCAGATTACTGGCAAAAACTCTGAGAGTAAATAAAATGCCATCGAAAAATCTCTCAAAAATCTCTGTTGTTCCGGAAACGACATAAACTGTAGGTCCCGCCAACTCCTGTTGTTAAATTAAACCACAACACCACATAAGTGGTGTGGAAGCTATGGGTTGTCAATGACCAATTATGTATGTAGGTATGTTATGTGATGTATGTAAATAAAAACTAAAAAAGAATTGGTTTTATTAAATATAGTCCATTTAATTTAGAATATAAAATTATATATAATTAAAAAAGGTAAATGTAACAAAATACAAGAAACTGAATTCATTTGTCCCTACCATATATACCATACATAACGCAGACATTAGTAAATAAGCAAATATTACCTAATTAAGAACATATTTAGGTCCGCAAATATTTTTATAATTATATTCATTATTTTAATAAATTTTCAAAAAATCAAGAAAGAATCAAAGAAGAAACTTCCGCTGCGCTGAAAGCATCTTTCGCCATACACATTCTGTGATAAAATGGTTCAAGGTAGTTATGTGAGATATATACTATTCAACTTCTTCCCGTCATGATTCAACAAATCTGTTTCTTGTAGAATGTTGTTTGCATAATTGTCCAGCTGCATTACAGATTTTAATTGGATTCGAGAGGCAACGTTTTAACTTTTAACAATATATGTGATCATAGATATTGTACTTAATTATTGCTATACCGCTGAAAAAAAAAAAAACTACAATGGGTTTATTTAGCTAATAAATTTGCCTGCCATACTCCAAGCATGTACTCTGAATGTAGTTTTTTTCACTAAGGATATAAGATGAAATTATTTATAAATCATTCTGGGCTAGTGACTTTTATAATTATAAAAACGAAATTTAAAACTTGGTTTGAATTACTTATTTTCTTAAAAAGTTCATCTTCTTAGCTTGTAATGTACATATTTCGTTTTGTTGTTTTAATTTTTACAAAATATCTGATTTAGTGCAGTGGATGAACCCACTATGATAAAAATTGTAGTGCGAGTTTTAATGACAATTTACTAACACTAATTATCTACTATTTGGAAATAGTCCACAGAACTTTATCAGATACTACATTACCTAATAATACGGACAATTTATATACATAATCTCTCTAATCTCACAGTACCTCCTTTTTCAACTTCGAAAAGTAATTATATAGTTAAAATAATAAATAAACTCCTGTCGGTTCTAGAAAGTAATTTGGTCTACTAACAACGGTTAACGACTCGTTAACTTAACTGATTGTCGAAACTCGTCAAGCCGCATTTTCTAGCCCTGACGAGGGTGGTCAAAATATAGTTTTCTAAATTTCTTCTATCCATACCTTGTAGCACCCTAGAACATTTTGTCTAATTAAGCCCCGTATAAAATTAAATTTCTGTACGTCACGCATTTTACATAGTATCGTCTACATATTCTTGGCAAAATAAATGGTAACGACCAGCTAAGCTAAAAATCTTCACTTCAGCTGTTGTCAAAAATTAAAACAACGCAAAATATGCGTGAGTATGGCACATTACAGCGAAACAATTTTGATAATTACGATCAAATTTCCTCAACTCATTTTGATTTATTCATTCATTTCTTTAAGAAAGCGGGTCCCAAAAGACATCAAACATTTTTTTTATCCGAATCTGCAAATATCGTATTTATCAGAGTTTCTTATTTCCATTTTTTTTTCTAAAAATTTCAAATAAAACAGATGACCGAGCTTTTGATTTAAAAGGTATATTGTGAATTAAATGGTTGTGATCTAAAAAGAGAAATAACAAAAAACAGCGCTCTTCTGGTGACAGTAAAATAGCAACTTGAAAATATAATGTTGCTCCTTTTACGCTATAAAAGAAAGAATACAATAATACATACATGAATAAATAAAAAAAATATTAACTATAACAATACGGAATAACTAGTCAGAGGAATTAATTGGAACAATAACACAACCAAATACGAGGATGTTGTTTAAGTCACACGACAAAAAATCTACTTTTCTAGCTTACATACAACAACCAATATTAGATAAAAAACTTCCATTAAAAGAATCTGAAATAAAAAGAAGTATTTAAGAGATGACAGTGATTTTTTCTTCTTTTGTGTCAGGAACTAAAGGAAATATAAGAAAACATATAAATATCAGCTGAAAAATACAACCGCTGAAGAGAAAAGAGCGAAACATCGTATGACTAAGTGCCGAAGAAGGCAGTATATTGATACATGAGAAAACTTTTAAATATGGTGTAACCTATAATAATAAAAATTCTGAATAAGAATTTTATAAAATAAATGCATTTTTGAATAAAATAATAATAGTTGAATAAATAAAATTGAAGTAACATGCGAATATCGTTCACTTAATTAATGATATTATTAGGAAAAACTATACGAACCAATGAAAGAATCAATATTGCAGGACAATAAAATATTCATGGATAAGATCTGATATAAATATTAAGAAACATGATACACGATTGCAATTGCTAACTAATAATACAGATTAATATACCTGAAAATTTTTGTATTATAAAAATACTAGAGGATGCAGGAGCTAATTATCACTTCGACCATTAGACTTGAGAAATAACTAATTATGTATATATATACTTGGATCTTGCTGTTTGGCAATTCAACTAATGATGCAAAATCGTGCTATAGATAAATAGATTAGAAAGAAGCAAGAAACAATAATTCAAAAGAAATTCCAACATGTGAACTTTATCACAGAAACTTGTAAACAGACTTTTGTAGAGTGCGGGAGATCCGGTCCACGAAGTATGATTATGAAGGACTTTCCAACATTTGAAGTTAAAATAAAAGTTTTGGCTTTAGCTAATTAAAGCATAATGGTCTAAAAATGTGGCGCTAAACCCTAACAATTTCATATGCATACCTAGGAATTGATGAAACATTAATGAATCTTAGGTGCCTTATAAAACTGAGAGAGATCGACATAAGACACAAATAAATTTAATTTCAACAACCCTTAACGTATGAACCCAACGAGTTGCAATAAAGTACAAATAGCAAAAAGTATTTAATATAGGAAAGTATGAAACTGTTCCTCAACGAGAACATTGTCACAGTCCGCTCTTTAAACAATGAGGAATCAGGAACGGTAATTGGTGAATCTTAGGAGGACTGCCACCATGGATAACTTGCGTTTCCGGAAGATCTATTAAGTCCCTGTGCACCACGATTCTAATGCGGCAATTTAGCTGATAAAACTTTGTAACTATTAACGGAAAGCACTTGCCGGTGTAAAAAGGAAAATCGGATCAGGATGGCCACTGCAATTTCTCCAGGGGAGTCCAGCAGTCGACCATCACGTCGTTGTTTCATAAAAATCTTATAGGTGCCTTGAAAATTAAGATATCTTGGAATAGGGGAGAGAAAATCTTAAAGTAAAAAATTAAAAATATCATTTTACACAAAGGCTACTGACTAATAGAGTCGTCTATTTTATTAGTAAACGTTACAACGACTGATTCTAGCACATTCACAAGAATGTCCTCATCTCCAGCAATATCGGTTAGTAACAGACAGAAGAGAGTAGGTTCGTAATTGGACTGGAATATATGTAAGGGCAGGACTACTTTATGTTTTGATGGTTTGTTCCTCCATTCTATGACCATGTTGTAATAAGAATCCTTTTTGTCCCAATAGAAAGGTATAGCATTGATTTAGCAAATTATTGTATAATAATGAACTCATGGGGGAAATTATTATTTTATTAATAAGAGATAAATAATCCGAGTTATGGCTACAAATTAGGTTCATTACTTTCGAAATTGAAGAAGAATGGGTGCCATCAAATTTTCTCCAATTGCGTTCTTGTCCGTTCGAAGCAAAGATGGCTATCAGTCACACTCACGCACTCCGAAAGTTGGTCATTTTGCGTCATTGAATCAGCTCTTTATAGCTTCCAATCTCATAAATACTTAACCTATACCTTTGGGCATATCTTGAAACATATGGGAAGAAAACTTAAAACTTAACTAGGTGCAGACACTAACCATGACCTGGACCAGAACTCAGCAAAGAATATTCAAGAAGATGAGTAGAATTGAATCATGGTTCATAGTGTTCTTATACAATTTCGATTCTCCTTAACATAATTATACAGGTGATACAAATAAGTATTGATTCGCTTACGGGCACTGAAATACTCAAGAAGGTTGTGTGTTTGCTCTACATAATATTGAAAGAAACTTTTAAAGAAACTTAAAAAGTCGGGTTTTTGGTCTTAGTGTGAATCGAGTGCAAAAAATATATTGTTACGTTGTTTTTACCTTTTAAAAACATTTGAAATATGAGCTCGTAGATTGCAAATAAAAATAAAAATAAATTTGTGTTTAATTTTAAATAAATTCTTTATTATTCGCACAATTTTGTGTGCCACTGTTCACAACTGATGCTAACAACAACAATTGCTTTATTTGTTATTCCTTTGCTTATGCTCTTTGCGATAAACAATAACAATTACTGCACTATTGGTTTACTTCACACGCAACGCGTCTTCACACAAGACTGACTAAACTTCAACTCTGACTTCATGCTTTGCTTTGCCTTTTATATAGCGACGTAAACAATCTGATAAATGTTTTCGTAGGCAAAGGTTCCGGTCTTCGCCTTCTCGAGAATTCTAAATTCTAAACATGTGAGTAAGAGAGAGAAAACAAATTGAGAGAATTTATTTATTTAGTGTCAAAGAAAAATGTAAGTAATATACGCTATTTTGATTTACATTTCATCAACATGCATAAAGTTATACATGTTTGACTCTAAAATTAGGAAATGTTTTTCAGATATTTAGTAGGAGCTGCTTTTGGTTCAAAAATATCCTCACCTACCAATAACAAACCTTTTAATTTTTCCGTTTAGTCTACAAAAAAGCTGTGCCCTTTCCTTATCATTTAAATGTTTTAAAATGTCTAAGAAAATTTTTAAATTATTTAAAATATTTTTTGAGTGTAAACCTGAAAAAAAATATCATAGCATCCGCTAACCTGTGCTCTCGCCGAACTCTGATCGACGAATAAAAATATAATAAAAGAGCATAAGCAATATATGTGAATTCTATCTGCACAGTTCTGCTATGAAATGGTAATCCCTGGTTTACATTTATTTATGCTTTCATGTTTGTTGTTTTCGTATCTTGTTTACGTTCGTCCCTACAGTGTTGCTGTTGCCTGTCGTTTACTTATTTGTCAATCAGGCAAACAAGTTTGTTGTTTTTGTTTTTATAGCTTTTGTTTAATGTAATGTTATTTTAATGTTAAACGATGTCACACCATTTGCATTTTCGCAACAATATATTTGTATATCTTTATTTCATAATTGGAAAACTCCTGCTTTAATTTTTTTCCTTAATTTTACTATTGTCCTCCATTTCTTTACATCCTGCTTATAAATGTAAAAAAAATAATTTTAATTTCCATGAAATGTTGCCTGAATATACGGATTATAGGGTGATGGTTAGTGGGTAAAAGGGGTAGAGTGTATAAATGGAGGGAGGCACAAACCTTTTAATATTATTTGTCTATATGTATGTAAATGATAAGTGTTGGTTAATGTTTTGATGGAAACGTTATAAAACGTATTTTTATATTCGTGTTTTATACGCTATTTATGATAGCTTACAATACAGCCAAGGAAGAAAATATATGGTACATGTGTTTTTTCTAAAAATCTCTTCGGTTTTAAAACTAATTTATAAGTTTTATATATTTTTTATATATTAAAGAGAAACAAAAAAATTAAAGTAACAAGTCTCCAGAGTTGTTTATTTTTTCCTAAATATTTTTTATAGCCAGTTCAATTTTTAAAGGAAATATTTATATGGTACAGAATAAGAAAAAATTCAAAACTTAAGCTAATTAAATATATTCAAATAAGATATAATATTTAATAATGCGTGTGTCCGCCTCGATTCTTAATTACTTCATTTAACCGAAGTGGCACAGAGTTTATTAATTTTTGTAACTCATCTTGGGGAATTTTGTCCCATTTTTTTATTAAAGTTTCTTTCAGCTCTTTTAAGGACTTATAAGTCATTCCACTTTTGTATATTTCTGCACTCAAAATTCCCCAGAGGTTTTCAACAGGATTTAGATCGGGACTAAGTGGTGGCCAGTCCAAAACAGCTATATCCTTTTCTTCAAAAAATGCTTTGGTCCTTTTGGCTACATGTATAGGGGCGTTGTCTTGCTGAAAAGTAAAATTGTTTCCACAATTTTCTTCAGCAAATTCAATGAAAACATTGTCCAGTAATTCCACATAGTTCTCTGCATTCATTTTATGGGAAATAAAACAGATTGTAGAACGTGCTCTGTATCCAAAAGCAACCCAAGTCACTAAAGATCCTCCCTGAAAATTACGTGCTATTCTGGTCCGCGTATCACCTCCTTTTTCCCTCCAATAATATTTGAATCCATCAGGTCCATCAAGGTTGAATTTTTTTCATCATTGAATATATTATGCCACTCCTCTTCCCAAAATTTGTATTTTTCAGCGAAAGCCAATCTGGCTGCCTTGTGTCTAGGGGTCAATCGTGGTTTGGGTATCATTTTTTTGTTTTTTCACATTTAGATCTTCATTTAAAATTTGATTAATCCGTCTTTTGGTTACGTTTAGTCCCAGCTCCGACTTTATTTGGGTACAACTAAAATTATTTGCTATAGCTAAGCGTTTTATTGACCGTTGGTCAGTATTGGTTTTCTACCAGATCTTTTTTTAGTGCCGTACGATTTTGGATCCGCCAAATAATTTTGTACGGTCGTCTTAGATCTCTTAACTCGGTTTGCTATAGACCTTATTGAGTACCCATTTTCTCTCAACAACTCAATCTGCGTACGTTCTACTAATGAAAGTTGGGTTCCACGGAGCATTTCTACCTAAAATTCAATAGTTTCTACACAAAGAAAAATTATTTAATTGTTTATAGTAATATTCTTTTATACTTACGCCAAATAATATTTTTTGCACCTAAAACTTTGTTTTGGTTGTAATAATCTGTTAAAAATTTTACTTGTACCATATAATTATTTCATATGATAATACCGATATCAAAACAGAATATAAAAATAACGGTAAAGTCATGATGTCAATATCAGAGAAGTTATTATTGTTGGGAAGAGAATTGATGCAGCGTTGTAATAAGTAGCATTAAAAATTAGTTTTTACTACAACTTAATCAAAATATGTAAAATAAATTTGTACATATATTTTCTTCCTTGGCTGTATAATTTTAATCACTGTCTTTCATAAGACTTTTTAAATGTGCATTAATTTTGTATATGTTTGTATATTTGTATATATAATTCAATGTAAAATTTGTTGTAAAATTCAAAGTACTATTTTATATATGTATGTTAATGATTTTT